>JAOUZG010050968.1:18251859-18263935 GCA_026289955.1 Argiope argentata
ACACACACACACACACACACACACACACACACACACACACACACACAGGGTACTGACGAATTTGATCGATAAATTAAGAATTAAGAGAGGAGATAGTAAGCATCGATAAATAATCGACATACAACATGGGCTCCCAAACCACGCTTAGTAGATGAAAATCCCTAAGAAAGTCAGAATTTTTTGGAAAAACTGTAAAAAATTAATAAAAGAAAACAAACGTTTTTTTTTTTCAATTCTCATTTTTTTAGTGTAAACACACTCTTCAAAGTTTTTTTAGATAACATGCCTATTAGAGGATTTAGAGGCTCGTAAATCACTGAGTAGTTTACAATGTAAATTTGCAAAAGTAATAAAACAAAGAAAAATTATATATATATATATATATATATATATATATATATATATATATATATTGTGTGCTTTGATATGTAAAGCAGTTTTGTTTATTTCTGGTTATTTGAATATCTATTGGAATTAATTTCAGTTATTTAAATGCATTACAAAGATTAAAATATATTTACCTTTATGTTGTAATTTTCTAATATTTTTATCTTTTATTTTCCTTGTAATTTCTAAAATATAGTACATTTTCTGATACACAAAATAATCACCTGTCAAAATTGATATTTCCGTATTAAATATGAGGATTAAGCTAATCTAACAGTTTTTGGAGCTTGTTTTTCCTTTTTTAATCATGAAATGAACATTTTGGACAGCAGTTACCATCATAGAATCATTTCAATATTGAATAATGATCTGCAGTAATTTATATCAGTTGGAGATCATGTAACGCAATACCGCATTCGGTAAAAACAAATAAAAAATTTATTAGATAACATTTTTGAGTAAAACTGAAAGGAAGCTCTATGAAAGCATTCTCAAGAGAAAGATTTTAGTTGGAATAACAAAGATGTTATCT
Source organism: Argiope argentata (assembly GCA_026289955.1). Lineage (NCBI taxonomy): Eukaryota > Metazoa > Arthropoda > Arachnida > Araneae > Araneidae > Argiope > Argiope argentata. The sequence continues at coordinate 18,252,779 of JAOUZG010050968.1, forward strand.
GATTATAAAAAATAAATCAGATAACATCTTTGAGTAAAACTAAAAGGAAGCTCTACGAAAACATTTTCAAGAGAAAGATTGTAGTTGGAACTTTATCAAAATTACTATTGTGATATTGCTGTAGAGTTGAATTTCTGTACCGATATCATTTGTTTCTCAAATGTTTGATACTTGGCATCCATTTGCAGACAACACGATAACTATTTCGCTCTACATTATGTAGAGCATAGTTTAAGTGCCAAATATTCAAAAACATCATTTGTGTCTATTTGGGAAGCTTCCAGTTTGATGGCGAATACTCAATCAGTTTTATGCATTTCGTCAAAAACTGTTTATTCTTGAAATTAATTATGGTAACAGCACATTCAAATATGGTTTGTCTCTAAAAATGGCAGTAAAATATTTTGATTTAGTTATTTAAATAGGTAATTATCTCAAAATTTCTATACACTTCATAACAGTTCCGTCAACTATAGCATTAAAGCATCATTAATACTAAAATAATTTTATGTGCCTGCTTTAGACAGATTGTTAAGAATAATTTGTAACCACGCTATTTCTCTCAAACAATTACGAAGTGTTTAGAACTTTTCAAATAGAAATTCAAACGCCGAAAAGTTAAGTGACATAATTTTTTTAATTATTGTTAATCATTTAGAAATATTCCTTTGCGAATTTAAATATTTGAAATAAAAATCAAAAGAATTATGAAAGTTAAAGTGATAATTAGCTAAAACCATAATTTTCCAATTGGTAGCAATTTTTCGTTTTGCCTTTATAAAAGCTCAGGGTGTTTTCATTCCTTATTTATAATTAATATTTGAGAGTAATTCCTAATAATTGTGCAATCTTTTTATTTTTATGAAATTCTATAATAGTGATTTCTACCGAAATACTAGGGAAAACTGAGACCCAATTTTCAAGTTTTTTAAAATTAAACTGAACATATCTTCAAACTATATATACTTACAGAATCTCTGTAAGTTGTTAAAGTTAAAAAATACCTATACAAAATATCTTAATAAGGATTAAGAATAAAGAGTATTCATTATTTTTACTTTAAATTCAAACACATAAAATAGTAAATATAAAAGAAATACCAAATATCGGGTTAAATTGTGAAGTAATATTAATGGTTATACAGAAACTAGCTTTAATTATATTCCTTTTTAATAACTTTGGGAATTGGTTGTTTATAATACTTTTTTTTATTTTCTTTCCATCCCTATCAGTACAAAATGTTATAGGATATCATCAAGTATCGATATTATACGATAGGATACTTGATATATATCGATATATCAATATATTATACGATATTATACACACCATTCTAAATTTTGAATATAGGACAAAATTGTTAAAATATTGTAGAATATCTTGGTTTATCAGATATACGCTCAATTATTACAGTTTTGAAATATGTAAATATTATTTATAATTACGAATAAGTGCTTACGACAGCGGTGAAAACTCTTTTGTTTTTTAAGACACATTATAATGTCTTTTCCTTCATTCCCCAAAGGTATGTAAATTCGTCATAAATAAACATAATTACCCTATTTTTAAGGTTATTCATAGTAAAATTCTCAAAATCAATTTTAAAAATCACTGACTTGAAATTTTTTTAAAAAAAATCCAAGAATTGCATATAAATTTATTTATTGCATAAATCCTGCTAAAATATGGTCAAGGATTTACTATGGAAGGAGAAGTGAAGGCGGTGATAATTTTCTATTAAAAAAAATATTTTGTCTACAATGAGTCTCTAATGAGGATTAATGAGAATTTTAAACTATTTTAATGTAATCCCTTTCCATAAAATTTTTTGAGACATTACTTACAATTTTTGAGTCTGTGAAATTTTTAAGTATTTAAGATATCAAAAAGAAGTTGTATGAAGGATTATTAAAAGCATTGAATTCCTAATGAAATTTAAATTCTTACATGATAAACAAATTTTAATTAAAGAAACAGGAACGTAGCGTATTCCAGTTTAGATTTTCCTTTTTTTTATTAAGTTGCTTCACGTAAATGTAAAAATAACTCCTTTTCTGGATTTCATTTTTGCATCTGACGATATATCAAATCACAAAATAACTGTTTACATTCCAGAAATGCAAATAAAATTTTTTTGCCGCAATAAATTTCAAAAAGATAAGACTCAAAGTCATAAAAATATTTCACACGGTTATTATTTCATCTCTTGTAAGCTTATCGATTTTGATAGGCCTGCACTGAAAACTGAATCCTGCACTTCTTCTGGAAAAAGGTTTAAGGCTCCTTTTTATTGAATATGCCGTTATTTGAATTTATGACACTTCGCAAGATTTTAAGATGGCTTTTCAACACTCATAAGACTACCTCCATATATACATAGAAACATAGTTCGAAAGTGCTGTTATTTTGTGTTCCAGAAATCAAATAAAATTTATGATATATCCTACACACCTACAAATGGCTCAAAAGACTAGATATTATGTGGTTGCAAATTTCTAGTATATGGGTTAAGAGGAATACCGGATTAGTACTTAAAATAACTGCATCAGTTTTATAAGTCTATCATATTCTTGAATGAAAATAATGTCCTTTTATCTTTCTCCCAGTTACGAAAGCCATGAATTTTTCGTTTTCGTTTTTTATTGTTATTGCCTAAAAGCCAGACGTCCTGTCATAGGAATAGCGCGTTATTCACCTAATCTAGGCGTCATGTGTTCTACTGTCGGTTCGGGCATGGTTGTTCTTCCTCTTTTATATCTGTGGCATGTGTGAATGTGCCCTCCCCCCTGTAAAAAGGGTTTACGTAAGCGAAAGTGCTAAGACGTACTCTTGGTCTAAGTTGGCGCTCTTCCTGACTATGCCAGCTAGCTTGTCCATGGCAAGTGCCATTAGAAACAGCAGCAACATTGTTATTGCGTTTTTTTCGGTTGTAAAGTTTAGAAACTCAAATGATCCAATGCAATACAACCATAAATACAACCATTTTTGATACAATACAACCATAGATGATTCTGTAACAATACAACTCTGCCTACATACATGCGAAAGACAATCACTGTTAAATGCATCTATTCTAATGTGTCTCATAAACTCTGGTTATAGGATGTCCTAAAAGTTTGTTTATTTCTTTAAAGGCATGTAAGGTATGTAAAAGGGATTTTTTTTTTGCAATTTGACTAGAGTCTTGAAAATATAAGATGGCTGGTAACCGGTAAAAGAATTCTTTTTTTGTGATTTCATTGAAATAAAAAAAAAGATCCAGATAAAGCTTTCAAGAATAATAATTCAGGTTTAATAAAATACAAATTCACAACCTCAATTTAGTTGCATAACAACTTTTAAAGTTTTATGATGCATGACAGATATTATAGAAAGTTGGAAATAGAGCATTACAAATGATGAGATTTTATTTGTGAGATGTTTAGAAAGAAAAGTATTTTTGAAATTTGACCAGAATCTCGAAAACATAAGATAACATGTAAAAGAATTCTTTTTTGATGATATCAATGAAATAAAAAAAGCTCAAAATAAAATTTTCAAGAATAATAAATCATGTTTAATAAAATACAAATTCACAACATCAATATAGTTGCATAAAAACTTTGAAAGTCCTAGGAAGCATGATATTTACTATACAAAAAAGGGCATAGAGCATTTCAAATGATAAAATTTTGTTGGAGTATAAGAACTCTGGATTCCTTATCTCCGAAACAAGGTTATTTTTTTATAAATTCAACGTTAATTAATCAAAAATGAAACTTAGAAATCAAAATTACTTGCATGGAAATTTAATAACAATTATTTAAAAGAATGTTTAAATGTTTCCCTAAAACATTCTATTTCCTCAAAACCAAACATTTATTCATCAAACAGTCATAGATTCTTTCGCTCCTTATTAAAATTACAAATCTATTCAATAACACATTACAAATTATATGCAGCAGGGTAGATGCAACTACAATTGTGACAAGGTATCAAGAAACATAAGGGTAATGTTTCATTCAATGCTATTTCCGTCAGGAGCTGAACATACTTTGCTTATTCTTACTATTTTTCTTTTGTCCTTCTCCCAAAACAGTCTGTCTTGTTATTTCTAAATTGTATTAAATTTAACTTGCGTTGTACATTTTAACTATTGCTTTCATTTTTTAAATAGATTCATTGATAAAGAAACTTTCGTAGGATGTATTTTTTTAAAGACCCGATTTTCCTTATTTAAGACCCGATTGAAAAAATGATTTATTCTCTATGCCTGATATATCATAAAAAGATTTTTGGGGACATTATTTTCATTTGCATTTCTTCGGTTCAATGTTTTAAGACTTTTAGAGAGTCATATCAAGAAATAAATTGAGATTAAAATTTGATCTGTAAAAGCAAAATATGATTTCACTGCTTTTAAAGAAATTCTTTAAAGAAATATTTATTAGTCAATTTATCTTATTAATTCAATATTTTTGAATATTGGTATACTTTAACTGGTATGTTTATCAATTTAATTAATTTTATTAAAAATAGTTATGCATTGCTGTCATTTTTATATTGAATCTCGGCTTATGTATAACAAATCTATAAAATTTTAAAACTATAACAAAATAAAAAATATTAATGAATCTGAAGTTTGATCTTATTCTAAAAAGAAATAAAACTAAATTTATAAAATGCATAAGTAATAATAAAGAGCTGAAGGTATAGTCTGGCCATATAAAGTTTATTTATACTGTGAATTATTGCTGGATATTATATAATGTTATACAATTCTGAATCATATAATATAATACTGCGAATATTATATAATGTCACACAATATTATCCAATATCTATGTTCTACAGAGAAGAAACAAAGCCTTTTTTCTTCGGAATAAACCAATTCAGGTGAAAAGTAATGTCTCTGAGTGGAGAAAAATAGACTAAAGGTAAATAACATCATTTTGAAGCATCGAAAATTTTTAACCCATTTTAAATAATTGAACATTTTGAAACCTCGAATTTCATTAATTAGACAAATTTTTTTTCTAAAAGAATGGACTAATGTATATGTTTATATATTTCTGGTGATTTTTTTTAAAAAAAAGATTATTTCGATTACTGGAACTTTTTAGAGTTTTACGTATCATTTCTTTTATTCTGTCTTCGAGCCTTACCAGATATTTTAAGCCCCAAAATAAATATTCTTAAGAAAGTACTTATGTGTTTTAGATGTCTTATTTTCACACACTTACCTAACTTTTCGAAAGTACTAAATTGAAGGATTTAGTACTCAAGTTTTCACTTGCAACTAACCTAAAAAATCCAGGGATTTTATCCTAATCTTCTAAGTGGTAAACGCATCAAACAACAATATCAAATAAGTAAAACTTCTGTCTGTTTCCCACCAAGAGAGCGGTTGAAAACGAAATATATGTTATCAGATGAAGCGGTAAATTGAACGCAATTTTGTTTCGATAAATTACATAAGACGGGAAAGAAGATGGTTCTTTAGATACGTTTATACTGAAACCAAAAATAAAATAAAAAAATCACTTCTAGCGTAACTCTGCTAAACGATTGGTAAATAGAAAAGAGTTGAGAAGGAAAAAACGTTTGAGGAAGGATTTTCTTTCCCGCTACATGAAGATATACTTACTGAAAGCAATTCTAGTAACTGACTGGATCATTTCGGGAAGTTTGATGCAACCTCCACTGCTTTATAATTTCTAGTAACTTTCAAACGAATTTATTTTCTTAGTTGTTATGACGAAAATCTTGGTATTACTTTAGATAGACTTATAAAATGGATATTTTTAAAAAACATATTTTCTTGGTTTATATTATGGAGTATTTGAAATCAATATAGAGAGTTTTACTTCCATAAGGAAAGGATAAAAATTTTCCCAGACCTAATGCATAGATCTGTTAGATTTAAAGGATTAGAGCTAAAAGAAGGCATCTTTAATGCACTTTATTTGAGAAAAAAAATGCTTTGTTTTAAAATCATCATTTTAAAGGATACTTAGGATATTCTAAGATTTTTATTTCTTTTGTAAAACAAAGTTTTCAAGCAGTTGTTTCCTTATGTCTTACAAAAATTACGAATCAGCAATTATATTTAAATAATTACCAACAAAATTATTGAAGAACTTGTAAAAAAGATATCCCTCATTGAATTGCTATAAAGTGCATGCAATTCAAAGAGGTATACTCATTGAATTGCATTCACTTTATTTGATTCTGAATTTTTCAATATTATTGAAAATTATTCTTGCTTTTTTAATATATTCAGATGCCAAGTAATAATGAGGTCCAAGAATGAAATAATAATATTTCTAACTTTGGTCAGGTTCTGATTTGTCAAGCCATAAAAATTTCCGGATGTCGAAAATTCTTCAATTGGAACTTTTGAGTAACATCGCGAGAAAGGTTTTCATATTAATAATTAAAAGATATTAATGTAGAAACAAATCACTTTTTAAAAAATGTTCTCTTTTAAAACATCAAAACGGGCATTGATTTTAACATAACATGAATAAAAAATCGACAAATTCTTAAAATTCTTTTGTGCCTTTGAATTATTTTATATTGAACTATTTTTGATGGAGGATATAAACAGATTTCCAGTGTTTATGATAAGAGTCTGAATAAAATGATATGAATGCCTCATACAAATATTACAGGTATATAAAACCTTAAAACTCCGCCAAGAGTTTACTCCAATGGAAGAGATCAGATAATTAATTTGGTATTAGAATCTTTACATTCAAGTGTATTCTATACAAATCTCAGTTCTTAATTCATATACAGGATATAATCCAATCACTTCTATGCTGTTGTTTCTAATGGCACTTGTCATGAACAAACTCACTGACGCAGTTAGCAATTTAAAACCTAGGGTGAATCTCATGTTTTAAGTAGTGCCAACTAGGACCAAGAGCACATCTTGGCTACTCACGCATCGCATTTGTTTTCAGAGTCCCTTTTCACAGGGGAGGCATTCAAACATCTGAAAGAAAGAATAGATGAAGAACAACCATGCCCAAACCGGGACTCGAACCCAGGGTGCCCAGATCACGTGAAAGGCGATCTCCTACTTGTGGCAGGACGTTGGCCACGCTTGGCTGTAAGAACAGGCAACTGAAATATTTAATGAACTAACTAAAACACTGGTGTGCTACTGCCTTAATCAGAAATAAGATGCATAGCTAGTATATCTCTTTTCCTACTTCCAACATCTTCAAAGATGGTCAAAGTTCGAATAGATATGTCCGAGTGGGATTTCAGCAATTAAAATGGAGAAATCATTTCTGGAAGAAATTTCAATATCCCGAACCGAGACTCGAACCCAGAATGCCCAGATGAAGTGACAGACGATCTCCTACTTGTGGCAGGACATTGGCCATACTTGGCTGTATGAACAGGTAACCGAAATATATTTAATCAACTGACTAAAACAGTGGTGTACTACTGCCTTAATTAGAAGTAAGAAGCATAGCTGGTATATTTACTTTCCTACTTCCATTATCTTTAAAGCTGGAAAAAGTTCGAATCGATACAACCGGGTGGGATTTCAGCAATTAAAATGGAGAAACCCTTTAGAGAAGAAATTTCAATATCCCATGCAAAAATATCTCACGGACAGATCAAAAACACTGACAAATAAAGAATGTAAGCCCAGGTAAGGTAAGAATAAACAAAATGACTCAAAAACTGAGCTGTTAGAAATAAACCATATATCAACTTGTAATGTGAGCAAAAATAAAAAAATGAGCAATAATAATGCTCATATTAAAACCTTGGTATGATATAGATTTAAAAATAAATAAAAGAAATCGTTTGTCTTGCAAAGAGGAAAAGGAGAATAATTGATAATGTAATTAGAGACAAAGAATTCCACGCGTCCGTTAAATATAAATATAGGATCCCTTTGTACTTGGGAGAAAAACTACTTTATCTCTGTTAAAGTAAATGAGTTTCGGGCCATGAAATGGGGAAGAGAAGCACTAGTTTATTATTATGTTGACATTCGCACCGAATAATGTTGCCCTAAAGCTTTAAAAATGTAATGCGAATTACTTCCACATCTGTTTATCAAAGCACCTTTATATACTTACAAGGAAATCCAAGAAAATTATTTAAAAAATCAAATAGAATGGCGAAACATTAATGAATAATTTATGACATTCGATTTTATGATATTTTAAATGTTAGTTATTAAGGATAAAGCGCATTAAAGTTAAAGTTAACTATAGCATTTTGACATTTTTACCTATCACTAGTTTAAATCTAAATGCTATTAATATTTCTACATGATGAAGCAAACAGATAATATTATAATATGTTTTGACTAACACATTCGACAATTTTAGTACCATTTACTAAAGTATTTAATTTATATTTTATTATTCATGAAGAATGTAGCTGAAATAAAGGAGACCAGAAACAATTTTCATAGAAGTTGAAAAAAAAATTAATAAATAAATCGGATAGACCAGGATAGCCTGGTTTATAGATAGTAGGATTCATATTCTTTGGGCTACGAGTTCGAAACCGGTCAGCCAAAGACTCTCTGTGAGTGTGGTAGCTGGTGCACGTTAAGCCTATCATGGTCACAAAGTCCTCTATGTCGAGAGTGATATCGCTGGAGTCACTGGGTCAGAAGGAATCGTTCTTATTCCAGATCTTAATTACGATCTGTGGATGAAAGAATGAAATGTATGAAAATAATCTTAATTACGAAAATATAAAAAGGGTTTGTGACGTGTGTGAGCTAGAAGTCAGACTTTTGCCCTCGGGTGCTCAGGAGTCCATACTCTCAGAAGCTACTGCACCCTGCATAGTGAAACACGGGAACAACAATAACAATAAATTGTATAAAGGTGTATTTCATTTTTCATCATAATGATTAAGAACTTTTTATGATTGATAAATTAACAAAGCTTTCTACAATTAAAGAACATTTTCTTTTAAATTTCTCGGACAATAAGTTATAATACAGAATGCTTTAAAAATTTATAACGTGAAAATTAAAATGTATCAGATTCTAATATTCAAGTTGAAGTAAAAGAAATTTGATAAGTATTCTCTGGAATAGTTAGAGAGCAAATAGCATTTTGCGCTTTCTAACAGAAAGAAAAGAATGAATATCGCGTAACATGCAACAAAAAAAATCTTTATGAGTTTCATTTCAGGCGGGACAACTTTTCAAGTGCAATCTTTTAGGTGGGATATGAATTGGAAGGGTCTATATATTAAATGCATTTCTTTGATGCTCAAAATGCGGAAAATAATGACATACAAAGGGGAAGTTGCCTCGACGGTTTATACTTAAGTGGAATATAGCAACAAAAATGAGTACTTAACTTCCAGTCTGTTGGAGAATCAAGTTATATTATTTATGGGGCTGACAAAAGTTTAAATGACGATAAATATTCACATTTCTTTGCCTAACGAGTTTTATAGGAAAAAGTTGCGCATAAATTCAATCTTAGGCAAGCATTTGTACTGACTGAAAGTCTAAACCATAAAAAAAGGAAATTTATAATAAATGCACTTTGTTAGTGTAGTTGTATTGACATTTATATCCTAGTAGGTTTCGTTTCAAAATTATTGCACTTGAGAGTTTTAAAAGGAAAAGCAATAAATATTGATTATTCTTGTTTTTAAAGTGAATGAACATTATAGACCATTTATTTACCTGAATGATATTACAAATTAATTTTTTGATAATATAAAATATTAGATTTAGATATTAGAGATAATTATTAGACAATGCATAAGCTGTTGGGATTAGTAAATGAAAAAATAATGATAAATATAGGCAGACATTTTCACATATCTTTCGTTTATTTCAGTTATGAGAATTTTTTTTCTCATTTTGTATTAAATTAAGGTTTAATATCTTCAATTATATGTAAAAATAGCAATCTAATCGTAATTCAGTGACCGATTTTTGAGCAGTTAAATATAGGTCAATCCAAAAAAATGCTTTGAATGAATAATTATATTTATTTATGTCAATTTATGTAATGCTGAAAAAATGCTAAACCTAAATTTTTATACTGTCTATAGTCCTATAGATCATATTTAGAAAAAAAAATCTTCATGTCCTTACTCAAGTACTGAAACAGTTATAGTGATTGAAAATGATCAAGTAATATTTATTAAATTAAATCAGAGCGTGAGCAAGTATTTTTCATGATAAATTATCTGCTTAGTTAAACTTTGGTAAAAATTAATAAGGCCACTACAATTTTTTACTGGTTTAAAGGAATTCTGTGCTTCAAAATTATTGTTTATTTAAAGCAACCACTTATACCACTATATTCGGTTAAATTCATTTATAAGACGAAATAATATTGTATATATATATATATATATATATATATATATATATATATGATTCATGTTTCATTTACATCCGCTCTAAGTCGCCATATCGATTATGGTATCTACTGTGCTTATATTTAACAAAAGCTTTTAAAAGCTTTATAGCGATAAACTTGCTTTATCTACTTGTGTATTTTATTCACTATTTTTTATTCAATTTCAATTTTTTTTACATTGAAACTATTTTAAATTTCGAAAATATAAAATTCTACCTAAATAGGATGAATATTTTTTTATCATATGCAGAAGGTATATTTTCTCACAACAATTAGTGTCTCTAGCTGCTATAGTTACACCACCCCAATTATCATTTCATTTAAATATGTGAAATATAATTTAATGGAAATTATTAAACCACAACGTTTAAAATAAAAAAAGATAATTTTTAAGCATCTATTGTGACTTAATATATATTATTAATACAATTAAAATTCCAATTTACATAAATAATTTCTCCCAATGCTTCAAAGCTTTTACGTTTTTATTTTAAATCCCCCCCCCCATTCCTTCACTCAATATTTGTAGTAAAAACAATTTTTTGAGTTTTAGTATACAAACAAAGTCAAGTCTTAACTGATGATAATGTAATAGAAAATGGCATTCGCATTTGGTACAGTGCTAAAGAAGTAAAAAATATATCATTTGCAGGATACTTTAAATTTGAATATATAATACCATTAAAGCTTGGATAGAGATAATTTGGTTGGTAGGACTCTGGATTCGTATCCCTTGCGCTGCGAGTTCGAACTGTGTGTGTGTGTGTGTGTGTGTGTGTGTGTGTGTGTGTGTGTGTGT
>JAOUZG010050968.1:18263945-18274492 GCA_026289955.1 Argiope argentata
GTGTGTGTGTGTGTGTGTGTGTGTGTGTGTGTGTGTGTGTGTGTGTGATTTCTTTTATTTCATATTTGTTGTACAAATTTTTTCCAAATATAGACTATGTGAAGTATTTATCTTTTAATATTCCTATTTAATTGAAGGTGTTAACATGTTATACACCTTAATATATTTAATATGAAAATTAGTTTCTACCTCTTTGATGAAAATTTCATAATGATTTTCATAATACTGATAATTTCCTTTACCGTGGATATCATACTATCATACGTATTATATTTTGTAAGAATATATTAGTTAGGATGAGTAATATCAATATAATTGGTAACCGTCAAGCAAAGATTTTCTTCCATAAACAATAAGAATAAACATCAAGAAATTTTATTTTTCGCAGACATATTTTATTCTGTCATCATTGATTTCTTTGAGATAACATTTCGTTCTGTCGCATGAAATTACGATACAAGCCATTTCCTTGATTTAACTTCGGAAGACCGAAATTTAACAAAACATATCATGACTTATTTTTGGTCGGAAATGTGCTTGTACAAAAGATATGATAAAATATGATCAAAACTTCAGCGGCAGCAAAAATATATCAAAATTTATACTGACAAAATCTCTGCTATCAGACTAGAAATAGTTCTCTGGAGTTCGTAATAAGACAGTGAATTCTTTTGCGAGACTCTCCTTCATTTGACAAATGATCTCTTATTTCATTCGCGAATTCCGGTCTCAGTGCTCTCAGTTCCATAAACACAAAGCGAGCTTGTAATGTATCTCTTTCCAGGGAAGTACAAATTCACTTCAAGTGAATCGCGTCGAGTCTTAATCTTTTTCTAAAGCTATTGTCAAGCATCTGTAAAGCAGATGCATCTCGTTAATTTAAGAACTCGTATCAATTTTCAACGATGCTGATTTTGATTTTCTAGCACAAATTCCGTTTTTCGTTCTGTTTTTTTTTTCGATTTTGAATCGATTTAAAGGTGCATATAATGAAATATTTCATGTCTTTATCTTTTATGAATTTTCTGCTCATGTAATAAATACTCCTTCTGAATTTTAGATGTTAATGTAATGAATTGTTTTAATTATGGATCGATATATAGTTCTAACGAATTGTTTTAATTATCAATCAATATATAGTTCTAGCGAATTGTTTTAATTGTGAATCGATATATAGTTCTAAAGAATTGTTTTATTTATGAATCGATATATAGTTCTAATAAATTGCTTTAATTATGAATCGATATACAGTTCTAACGAATTGTTTTAATCATGAATCGATATATAGTCCTAACGAATGGTTTTAATTATGAATCGATATATAGTTCTAACGAATTATTTTAATTATGAATCGATATATAATTCTAACGAATTGTTTCACTTAGGAATTGATCTATACCTATTTTAGATGTTCATGTAATGAAATGATTCGATTACATGATATAAACATTAATTACTTTTTGAAGCTAAAACTGCACACTAAATTTATTCCATGTAATTATTTATATTTTAAAGTAATCACATTCAAACAAATATTCTGTAAATCGAATTCGTTCAAATGGCTGTTTTATTAGATCCAAAAACCGTTAGCATGAAAATGTAGATATACTTTGTATTGAGATATGAGAAATCATATAAATGGGGGCTTTATAGCTAACATTATTCTACAGGGCATATCGTTTGAACTAGATCCACACTTTCTACCTGAAATATAGATTCGGAATTTTTGCATAAAAAATCCTTCTTTTCGGTACACTAATGAAACAGAGTTATCAAAAACTTCTTTTATTAATTTTATTATGTTTCCCAACTGTTTGATCATTTAAAAAATATATATTAATTAATTTAACCCTTTGACTGCAGTAATTTCTTGATATTTTTATTCACTCAGTATGTTAAAATGTTTTTAAATTAGATTAGTAAAAACAAACTTTAATGCTTAATATTTATAAGGGTGCAACTGAGTGTGTTTGTCTATCTAATTAAAAACTTTGACCATTTTATTATTATATTTGGTACAAATATACTTTTCAGGGAGGGAATGTGAACTTTTTGAACGAAATTTATTCCAAGGAAGTTTGTGTGCCAGGGAACATGTAAACATGGTTACAGAAAAACATAAAGAGTAAAAAAAAAGATATAAAATTTTATCGAAATCTTAAACTTCTAGAACCTAAATCCGTATCAAATTGTGAACTATATTTATTAAAGTCTGACTGTCTGCAGTTTGAATAGTTGTATATATATATATAAAAGTGACAACTCAAAAATGCAACGACCTAGGCAAATGAAATTTATAAAGTGATATTATTTTAAATTACAATTATTTGTCAAATTTTGGTTTCAATAATCAGTCCACCGAAAATTCTTTAGTGACTTCACTTTTTACTACTGTAGACTACCAAGAAGAAAGCGCTTTTTAGCGGGATATTGAAAATAAAAATCTGAGCACTCGTAGAATTCACATATTACTCAAAAATTAAATTCTTAATGATGAGGAAATGGACAACTTATTTATTTAAAAAATATGTGAGAAAGTTTCAGGGAGAACTCATTTGTAGATTTATATATTATTGAGAGAAAAATGACTTGAAAAAAGGATACATTTTCCATTATAATAACCCTTAATAAAAACACCCGCGGAAACAACTACTTTAATAAAAGTTGCGAACATGTATCATAATATGACTGATGTCCTTAGAAGATTTGTATTGTAAACTTGAAGAGAAGCAAACTGCGCTGATTGAGTAATTCAAGACGTAAGATCTTTATTTGTCAATTGTATTTTTCCCTCGTATGAAATTGAATTTCGATCACCAAAAGGGATTGTGTGTGTTTTTTTCTTCCGTAGAAAGTCCTTCTTCACCCAGTAATCGAATTTAAGAAAAGATTCGCCGTGTTAACAAGAAAAAAATATACTCAAATCAAGGAAACAAGAGCAAATTCGATTTTACGGATATTTCAGACAACACCGTGTTTGTTTCTTTTTCTTGTAAATTTTGAATTAGTGTCAAGATTAAGTAAAAGAATCCCAAAGATGAGTTAAACCAATCTTTCAAAACTAGGATGGAAGTTTAACTCACCCTCAAATTTTTCCGTGTAAATTGTTTATTACTTAAGATAAAAGTTTTCAGACGTATTGTGAGAAGAAAATTTATTTTCAAAATATTTCTACACAGTTATATTTTGGACAATAAATAACTATTCAGATTTTTTATTAAGACTAAGATTAAATTTTAAATAGAAATAGAAATAATTTTAGAAAATTATTTCCTTTTCTTTTATTATTTCTATTTTTTTTTAAAAAATAAAATAAAAAAATAATTTTGATGTATGTTATGATTCTTCTATTTTGGTCGAATTGATTAACTCAGAAAGGAAACTTGATTTGGTAATAAAGAAATTTTATAGTGCTTATATTACTTTTTAAAACAATTCAAATTAGTTTTTATGATTATATAATGCTATAATTGAACATTTAAAAGAAGTTAAATCTTTCATCATCAATTAACTTAAGGTTTGAGTGATAGCTACACATTAGGTTTATCTAAACTCATACTGATCACCTAACGTAATAATAGAACACTTAAGAGAAGTTAACATTTTGATTATCAATTAACTTATTAGCGAAAGACATGAATGTAAGTAACATGAAAGGGTTGCCTAAACTCATACTCAACTCATAATGCAAAAACGAACAGTTAAATGAGGTTATTATTTTGACTATAATTTTACTTATTAACAAAAATAATTGGGTGGTTTCTACATGTTAGGCTTATCTCAACTTATATTACAATAACCAAATACTAAAAGATTAACATTTTGATTATCAATTAACTTATTAACAAAAGCTTTGGGTGGGTGATACATGTTAGGCTTGTCTCGAGTCATTAGGAATCCTCACAATTCACCTCATACGATTACATAATTTATTGGTTGTGCGCATGCGCCTGAATCATTTTGACATTTTATGCGCAAATAATTTTGAGTCTATTTATGCTCTCTTGATATTCGTAATTTTGGCGATCTTTTGTTATTTTGAATCTTTTGAAGAAAGATAAAAGAGGAGACGACAAAGTTCAGTGTAAGACAACATGCAGCTAGATATTGGATAAGATGAAATGTGCATTTATCAAGTTATTCTAATGTAACAGGAATATCCTATATTATTAAAATTATCTAATTCATTGATTTTATTTCACTTATAATTTTGGATAGGTATGTCTTCAACATATCTCTTATCTATATCCGTTGATTCTAATTTAGGCATGACGTATTATTCGCATATAAGTAAAATGAGGAGTGAATGATGTAAATTGATGAGGTTTATAACTGACATTTAATAAGCATTCTTATCAATATTCCCCATCAAGCATAAGCATTCCTATCAATATTCCCCATCCTTCACAAACATTCATAGCAATATTCCCCATCAATCAAAAGCATTCATAGCAATGTTCCCCATCAGTCATGAAAATAAAATATTGATATATAAGAAACGTTAATTTCTCTAGGTGTTACATTTCAACTGCCACTAATTAATTCCTACAAAATTTAATTAATTTATTTCGAAATGTTTGAAAAAATTGGAAATATAATTATTTCAAAAAGATTTGTTAACACAATAAAGATTCAACCATGTAAAAAATGAATTTTCAACCCATAATAGCATATCATTATGATTCATTGCAAATCTTATATATTTTTATAATAATTCTATCAGTACTTAAAAGGAATGTCATATGATTTATGCAAATTATGGCTAAAATGTAGTTCATATTATGTATTTCGTGATATATATGAAGGAAGTAAGAGGCGAGCCGTGATTTTGAATAAAATGAGGATATTTTTTATATGCAATTTATGAAATATTGTGAATTATTAAACATTAGTGTCTCAGGAAATATTTGAATACATGGTTATGGAGGGCTTTCTTTTTCAAAGAGTTTTCAGGGACCGTGATTGCATATGCTATCTCAGAAAGAAATATAACTATAATGGTGAGTAATATTAGTTGGTTATCGGATAAACCGGGAAGCCGTAATGTATACTTTATTTATAAATCTGTCAGATTTATTATGCACTGAAAGCATTTTAGAAAGAAATTTACTGAAGCTATTTGGTGGAATTCCCATTAGGACAGTTTTGCTGAGATTCTAAGAGAGATGCATAGTTTAATTTTCAAAACACAGTAAATTATAGCTATTAAAATTTTGTCTTATCTTCATTTATTAGTTGTTCATAGAAAAATAAAGGAAGTACATTTATTTAACTTTATACTTATTAACTATAACTAATTTAAATTAGATTTCTGTTAACTTTAGTATTAAATATATAACTTGGGTGTTAGATAAATATTATTAATGTCTAGTCATAAATAAATAAGCAAAATCAGGGCCTATTCAATGTGATTTCTATAACATATTAAAAATTCTTTTATGAATGCATGAAAATTTCTTGTAGTACCTATACATATCGAAAACAGATTAATGCTCAAGTGCCCCAGTGAATTAACATTTTATTCGTTGTGAACGATTTGAATTTAGTCCCAACTTTCTATGAAATAAATTTCAGTATGTGTTAGACTTATATAAATAAATAAAAGCAATTTTTCTAACCAAGTTATTTGCAAGACATATTATAAATACAAATATAAACACAAAACTTCTGTGAAATACTGAAAAATTTCTATTGCTTTTAGATTTATAGAGTATACATATAATGTAGATAAAGTTCTAAGCGAAATTTACCTATACATAACGAAATCAGAGCGATGTTAAAGTGTTCCAGTGAACTGACATTTTATTTACTGTGCAGGATTTGAGTTTAGTCTCAACCTTCTATGAAATAAATTTCATTAAGTGTTAGAGTTAAACAAATAAATAAAGCCAATTTTATTAGCAGGACATTTGCAGTGCATATTATAAATCCAAATACAAACACAAAAATTCTGTGAAATATTGAAAAGTTTTTATTGCATTAAGATTTACAGAGTATACATGTAAATGTAGATAAAGTTCTAAGCGAAATTTACCAATACATAACGAAATCAGAGCAATGTTAAAAAGTTCCAGCGAATTGATATTTTCTTTGTTATGCAGGATTTAAGTTTAGTCCCAACCTTCTATGAAATAAATTTCAGCAAGAGTTAAATTTAAATTAGTAAATAAAGCCAATCTTTCTTAGCAAGTAATTTGCAAGGCATATTACAAATACAAATATAAATACAAACACAAAAATTCTGTGAAATATTGAAAAATTTCTATTGCATGTAAATTCATATATACATGCAAATGTAGATAAAGTTTTAAGCGAAATTTACCTATACATAACGAAATCAGAGCAATGCTTTAAAGTGACATTTTATTTGTTGCGCAGGATTTGAGTTTAGTACCAACCTTCTATGAAATAAATTTCAGTAAGTTTTAGGCTTAAATAAATATATAAAGCCAATCTTTATTAGCATGGCATTTTTAGTGAATATTATAAATACAAAAACAAACACAAAAGTTCTGTGAAATATTGAAAAATTTAGATTGCATTTAGAATTGTAGAGTATACATGCAAATATAGATAAATTTCTAAACGAAATTTACCTATACATAGCAAATCAGAGTAATGTTAAAGTGTTCCAGTGAACTGACATTTTATTTGTTGTGCAGGATTTGAGTTTAGTCCCAAACTTCTATGAAATAAATTTCAGTAAGCGTTTAACTTAAATTAATAAATAAAGCCAATCCTTCTAAGCAAGACATATTATACATACAAATACTAATACAAAAATTCTGTGAAATATTGAAAAGTTTCTATTGTCTCTCGATTTATAAGTATACATGCAAATGTAGATAAAGTTGTAATTGAAATTGACCTATAAATAACGAAATCAGAGCAATGTTAAAGTGTTCCAGTGAACTGACATTTTATTTGTTGTGCAAGATTTGAGTTTAGTCCCATTTTTCTATGAAATAAATTTCAGCAAGTATTAGGCTTAAATAAATATATAAAGCCAATATTTCTAAGCAAGTCATTTGCAAGGCATATTATAAATACAAACACAAAAATTCTGTGAAATATTAAAAAATTTCTATTGCATGTAGAACAATGTTATAAAGTGACATTTTATTTGTTACGCAGGATTTGAGTTTAGTACTAACCTTCTATGAAATAAATTTCAGCAAGTGTTAAGCTTAAATAAATATATAAAGCCAATATATACTAGCAATAAATTTTTAGTGAATATATAAATGCAAATACAACACAAAAGTTATGTGAAATATTGAAAACAAATCTGTTGTGTGTAGATTCATGGAGTATAAATATAAATGTAGACGCAGCTCTGAACGAAATTGTCTTCGTTGTTCATAAATATAGCGTTGTATTGCCACGCCAACACCAATCCTTAAAGAAGCGATATCTATTCTTCTCTCAGGGTTGAAAGACGAAACAATCTACTTAAAGTGAGATAGATGCCGAATGACATTCCAAATGATCGGAGCTAGACGGATTCCAAATAACTTTTCTGGCTGTCCACTTAGATTTCAAATGGACGTCGAACTTACATACTATTATCTCTATTGGCTCCTAGATATCTGAATTAAAATCAGCGAAATAATATGCAGATACCAGATCATTGTTTTTATTATATCCAAATAGTCTACAATAAAATATTTAGTTTTCTTCCACTGCTACTTTAACTAGGTTTCCAAAAAATATAAATTCACTCTAAAGCAAAATTTGCTAAAGGTCGGTGACTGAGTTAAAAAATCGATTTTTGGCGATATTGTGATTTTTTTATTTAATATTTTTTATGTTTGAACAGATGGCTTAGTAAAATCATTAGAATTTGGCTTCTATTTTTGTTAATCTACATGGATTTTATACCTGCCTTTTTAATTCTAATCTTTGATGGAATTATCTCACGAAAACCTCATAAATTAAAATGGAATGCATATATTTTGTTCGAATTTTATATGGAGTAATTCTAAAAGTAAGTTGGAGTAATTTCTAAAAATGATCTTCAATCTCTGAACTAAAGAACAAGAAATATATTAATTTAGAAATATTTTATAGTTATTTTAATGCTCCACAATGCTAAAAAAATTGAGCATTTCGTATTAATTATCAGTCAAGTTTCAACATTTAAAGAATGGGTAGAAATATAGTATATTTCTTTAAATTTAGGATCTAGATAATATATTGTTTAAACTATTTGAAAGCCATTACACAAATCATTTCATAAAGCTTTAAATTAGAAAAATTTTTATCCCTCTTTTCAGCAAAAAACATCCTTGTCACAATTTTTATGAAATATTTGTGATTTAACTGATAAATTTTGGTTTCATAGAAGTTTTTCCAAACATTTTATCGAATTATTCAAAACTATAATTATTTGCGAATATTTTTCAAAAAATTCCCCCCAAAAGCATTTTCTAATAAATGAAATCTGAAAAGAAGTGTCTACGTGTCACGCTTCAAAACTGAATTATTTGTTTCAGAATTTAAAAAAAAATTAAGCTACAGAATGTCTTGAGATTCTTTCTAACGAAGATTTTTTTGAGATTCTGTCATTATCAGTAGACTTGAAATTATCATATTTGTAATGAATTTCCATTAATCATGGCATAACGAATTGTGTTTTCGCAGTTTTTTTTTCAAAATAAGAAAATCAGCTTTCCATGGTTTATTTAAATCAACTGTTCAAAAAGTAAATCAATGAATTAATGCAACAAAATTATATTCTTGTATAACTATGTTTGTTAGCCGAAAATGTGAATTTGGCAGTTTTAATAACAATAAATAAGCCTCTGAATCTTGAGCTCCAAATATGATTTTCAGCAAGTTTAACTTTCCTCAATGATTATCAGTTAAGGAACTATGTTTAATTGAAGTATAATTCTAGCTAAAAGGCATGGGATATCGTTTACGTATTATGAACAATGCAAAGTACTTAAATGCATGCCGGAATTAAAAGACATTCTTATTCCAGTTTTTTCCTTTGTTGTAAAAGATACTTTAATTTTCTGACACATGAATATCTACTGTATATTTTTAAAAGCAATGAGAATTCCTGTATCAATTTCAATAGAAATGGCACTCTCTTTCGTATTAGATTATATTTCATTATAAAAAATAACTTTTATTTCATCAAAATTAATGCGATTTCACGATCTTAGTGTTGATACAGAAATTTAGATACACCTAATATTGTATATATCCATTTCGGCTTCGCTTGAGGTTATGTTATTACCCATCTAGTCCTTTTATCTTTTGCTTATAATTTAACTGATTAGCATTTTTATGCACAAAGGAAAGATAAGAAATTTAAATTTAAGAAGTTATTAAGGAAAAATGAATTAAACCTAATATGACTAGTTTTCTTCAAAATTTAATAATTGTTTTTATTCAATAAATAAGATAAATAAAAACAGAATCATGTAACATGGCAATAATAAAATTTTTTTGTTCAAATTCAAGTCTTTTTATTTTTTCCAGTAGATAATCAAAATATTTTCAGTAACTTTGTAAATACTTTATTAAGTATGGAATTTCAGAAAATTTAGAAATAAAAAATAAGAGGAACTTTTCTTTTATATCTATTCTAAGCGGATAACGTTTTCTTAATTTGTTTAAGGGCATATCTCTTTGAAACTCAGAGGAAGAGAAACCTATTAATTTCTGCTTTATTAAATAAACATTGACCCTTGTTCCCATTTTTAAAAGTTCACTGCCAGAATGTAGAAACCTAGCTAACCTACTTTTAAATTCCACTTATTTGAATATTTTGCTCCAGGAATATATTTATGGATTTTGTATTATCTGGTATGCAATAATTATGCCCCCATTTATTCAATATCTTTTCTAGAAGCAGTCCTTTTTTATCTCGTTCAATTGATCTTTAAATATTGTTTTCCATTTTTCTCCCTGCAGACTTTAATTCCGTCGAATAAATGCTGTTTAGTAATACATCCACACTGAAATGTACCCAAAAGATTATTTTCTCATTTATAAAAGAGAACATCAATTTAAATCCAGATTTGATGTCAGTCTGAGTGTTATTCTTATTAATTTTTCAAATTTCAAGCAAGTTTTATTTATAGAGAAACATGCGCTGAGTTCAGAAATTTTATTGATTCCAAAGTTAAATCGTGTGTTTCTCCTGCATTGTTGAGAGCAAAATTTCTGTAATCTCACAGACAACGAATAATGATTTGATTTTTATTTTAAGCGTCTAGACTATCCATTACGTTATGAGTTTTTCCAAAAAATTATACCTAGCTGCGATATTCAAAAATTGTTGCTTCTCTAATATTATATAGATTTAAGTTTTATATTAAATACGATTAACTTATGCCATTTTCAAAATTTCTGTTGATATTAAAGATAATAACTATATAAGTTCGCCGCCTTTTTGTTCAATTTGTCCATTAATGTTATTTTTTGAATAAAAGCGTGTTCCTATAAAATATTATTCCCATTTCAACTGTACGAATGTATCTGCTTAGATATTATTATTCCCATTTCAAGTGTATAAATGTATCTGCTTAGAT
>JAOUZG010050968.1:18274502-18293459 GCA_026289955.1 Argiope argentata
TATTCCCATTTCAATTGTATAAATGTATCTGCTCAGATATTATTATTCCGATTTCAAGTGTATAAATGTTTCTGCTTAGATATTATTATTATTATTAATCTCATTTCTTAAGTGTAGAATTATTTGTTTATAAGTTATTAATTTCATTTCTTTGGTATAGAACTATCTGCCTATATAGTATTTTTTTCCGTTTCTTCTGATATTTTTGTTAAAATTCAAGTCAAATAAATTTCTCTTAATTTTATTTATTGGTTCTGTAAAATAATATTTTTTCAAACTTTGCAGTATTACTTCATCTATGTAATAATTTAACTTTGAAATTTTCAGCAATGCTTCTTCTTGAAAATATGTGGTGATATTTAGAAAAAATGAAAATTAATACGTGATATTGTCATTGCGATACACCAAGACGAAATTGTATCTAAATATAGAAATTAAAATATTCTGTTATTGTTACTGTTCTTTCTCTCATGTTACGTTTTAGAAGGGAAAGAGGGGTGCAGTAGCTTCTGAGAGTATGGCACCTGGGCCCCAGAGGACAGAAGTCTAACTTACAGTTCACGCACCTCACAAACCCTTTTTACGGGGCGGACTTCATTCACTCATGCACAGATCATAATTTAGGTATGGAACAGAGAACACTACTCAGTACTTCCAGTGGATTTATTATCGACACGGAGGACCTCGTGACCTTGACCGATTTATCATGCGCCAGCCACCGCACACACGGAGAGTGTTCGGCTGGAGAGTTCGTATTCTTAGCCCGAGGAATGCAAATCCAACCCTCTACCAACCAGGCTATCCCGGTCTTATTATTTATACTGAAATCCAGAACTTAAATGGATTATAAAATGGGTGTAAAGACTAAATTTCAAGTATTTGGCCCTATTGATTTAAATAGTTGCAATTAGCCGGCTCTCTGGCACAGAGGTAGCGAGTCTTCCTTGTGTTCTGGGAATCCCGAGTTCGAGTCCTAGTTTGGGCATGGTTGTTTTTCTGTGTGCTATCTGTGAGATGTGTGAATGTGCCCCCCTGTAAAAAGGGTTTGTGCAAGCAAATGTGATGAGTGTGTAGCTAAGTCATACTCTTGGCCCTAGTTGGCGCCACTTCATAAACAAGAGACGTTCCTTTCGGCTTAAATCTACTGCTGTATCAGCGGGGCGCTTGTCCATGGCAAGGGTCATTAGTAACAACAACATAGTTGCAATTAAGTTTCTCTATCTTATACTGAAGGCAACATCTTAAAATAATTTCATTTAAGTACAAAGTGATCCATAAAAAGCTTCAATTATCAAAATTTTTCATTATTTGATATTTCAAGACTTTTGATACAATATTAATGTACAATAATATTTTGAGTAAAAATAACTAGATGAAAAGTTTCTAAAGACTCAGTAGATAACAGCTGAATGTTAAAGGCACAGGAACTGCGGATTTTAAGGGAGAATCAGGCCAACTAGTGAGAACAAATTATTCAATTTCTGACAAAAGTTTTAAAAGGAAGGACAGCAGAATTGAATAATTCTTGTATGTATAATATGTCTATTCTTGTATATGCAAACGGAATAATTTAAAGAAGCAACCGGCTGGTAAATAATATATGATAAGTTTAGAACAATTCCTTTTTTGTTGTAGGTTTGTAGTAGATTGTTGTAGATTTATAAATTGTTCTAGATTGTTGTATATTTGTAGATTTAATAGATTGTTGTAGATTTGTAGATTGCAGTAGATTGTTGTAGATTTGTAGATTGTAGTTCCTTGTTTGTTGTAGATTTTTATCAAACTTTTAACTCTGTTTGAGCAAATTCTTTCATTTTTATATAACACTAAAGGTCAGCTCCATTTTGGTGTACATGAGAATTCAGAGGGAAGGATGAACTCCAGGAATTTTTTTTTAATGTTCTCCAGTTTTTATTTGGATCGATGAGATAACATAGAGAAGAAATTGGAATAATGAATATATGAAATATCAGTAAATTACTATTTATAAACAGCTATATAGATTTTGTGCACGTAAAGAGTTAGAATTTCTGAAAACTTATTGAATAATACCCTTTGATTATTGTTATTCTCATTATATCAACAAATAGTAACGAATAAAAACTGAATTAAAGTATTAATTACATAATATTGAATGCGTGTACACAATTTATTAATAATGAAAAATTACAAAAAGCCAAAAAATTGTGGAATTATTCATAGAGAAATTAAAAATTTGTTTAAAAAATGATGGGGAGTATTGGAAAAAGCAATTACATAGGAAATATCCTTCTAAATTTTTTATTTATAGACTTACATGATTTGGAATTTTAATCCTATGTTTTCGCATTGCGTATATTGCTCAGTGTATCCAAAAGCTAATAAGCACACGGAACAATGTCTAGTTCATAAAACGTTTTTTGAGTCAATCGTGATTCTGTGTTGATTATTTTATAAAACTTTCACCAGTGAAAAAAATTTGGCAACTAGAAAATGTCTTCAACTCTCAGAGTTGTTAATTTACATTACAAACTGACTGACATATTCAGAATAGATTGAGTATTAAAATTTATACTTTAAGAAGAGAAATATTTATCCTTTAAATATTACATTTATAGTAATAAATTTATTAAGTAATACAAAATTTTCCCTAAATCCATGTTCTTCACTTCTGCACTAGATTATTAGCGAAATTCAAAATTGTTTTTTAATTGCATAGAGAAATATTCATGAATTATTATTAAACATTTTCGAGCTTGTAATAAGGGCAATATTTAAATTCTTTAAATGCGATTTTGTTCGTAAATATTTGAATAATATTAATTATTTCATTAATATTTTAAAACAAAAGTAAGAATTAACATTTATTCCATATAGTCGAGTATTAAATTTACTTATTACTTACCGTAGAAAGGAAGAAAAATTTCTGTTTACCTTTAATTTTTTATCAGAGATTAAAATTTAAATACCATTTCACTCAACTTTATAAATAAAATATATACGTTAAAGTTAAATCTATTTTTCCAATGGTAAAAGGAAATTCCTAAATGTATTAAGCTAACTCATTGAATGTAAAGATCATATTACTTCAACTGATAGTTTCGAAATTTTACTAAATGCGGTTCATTAAATTGAGAATTATTGTACATAAAAAACAAAATGTGATCTTTTAAACTTCATTGCAGGTTATATTGAAAAGGATTATAATTGTTTTCAATAGAATATTTTAACTATCGATGTTTAAATAATGGCGTTTATTTGTTTTAAATTCCAGTAACTTTCGTATTTAAAAACTTAAAATAACGTCTATGAAATGTTACTATTTAAGCCAAGCATACACCTCAAATTTAATATTTATTACTTTACATTTTACCATGAAATAGCTACATAAATTTGCCCAATCTTTATTGTCTAGAGACCTCAATTTGTCATATATACAGGGTGTCCCGGCAAAACCGGATAAATTTGGTACAGCCAGTATTGGTGTTTGGAATACATGAAAAATGCCCAGAGAACTGTACCTCTACGGCCCATAGTTTTCGAAAAAAATGCGAGATAAAATGTAAGACGTCACAGCCGGTTGACGAATAAAACCTTTATTCGATCGCTGGATTAGGTGTCGGGGTCCTGTTTCACATACACGATGATTACCAGATATGACCCCTTTAGATTTCTTCCTATGCGGTCATGTAAAGGAACTGGTTTATCGAGACCCAGTTACTTCAGAAACAGACTTGTTCCGTTCGTCTCCGCAGTTTTGTGTGTGTTTATATGAACAATAGAATACTAAAACGTGTACAGTCAACCATTACACGACGCAAGCATGCCTACTTTCATTTGAACTTACATTTCGAACATCTTCCTATTTAAAATAATGCAAGTACTTATGTTCATGTTTCGAATAAACGTTTTTTTTCGTAAACCGGATATGACGTCATACATTTTCTCTATCGTTATTAGCGAAAAGTATAGGTCATAGGAGTATAGTTCTCTGAACATTTTTCAGCTATTCCAAACAAAGAATCTGGCTGCACAGAATTTATTAGGTCTTTCTGTGACATCCTGTATTATATTCAAACTAATAGAAAGAAAATCGATACATATTTTTTTCAATGTAAATTAACTTTGCTTTCTCCTGTACATAACATTCCTATATGTACCTGAAATTTAAATATAAAAAATACTTTCATTTGAAAAATATATTCATCTAATGCGGTTTTATTATCCAGAAGTCCTATTTAATTCAAAAAAATATCAGAAATATTCTTTATTCATATTTAGTGAAAAATATTGCTTGAATTTTGTTAATTGCCTAATGTTGGCCAAATTTCATTTTACCATCAATAGTATTAAAATGTAGGTTAAAGTTGTCTTATTGGATTGACCTTTAGATTTGACCTTTATTGTAACCTAATGCTTATCCACTCACTTATGTTGAGAAATGTAAATAGTAATGACCAATGTCAGTTTATGGCATCATTTTTTAGAGAAAACGTTATAAACCCTTGTACCCTCATAACGCTTACTCTATTTCAATGTAAGTTAAAAAAATTGTTATTACAAACTAAGAGAGAAAATCTTGGCTACAATATATTATAATAGTTTCTGTTTCGTATGATTTACTATAGTCGTTAAAAGATAACTCGGATTCCTTTTAATTTTTGTGCAAAAAGTACTTATTTTGAAATGATTCAATTAGGTCAGAAAGAAAGAGGATAATTGTAGTTATAAATTGGTGTTAAACCTTTTCTATTCACCACCAATATAGAATAACCATCAAAGAAGTAAAAGGATTTTCAACAATCTGGGGATTTTCATTTTATAAGCAAAAAAAAATATATATTATTTTATTTGGGAAGTACTATATTATGGACTTCATACAATGACAGTCTGCTGATTTGAGTTCAAAAATGAATTATTACTTTGAATTAACTATGCATTAAGGATTTATGGTCCAATTTCGGAAACCATTAGTCTACTTTTGAAAAGTGTTACTTTAATTGCTGTGGTAGTACAATTTTAAAATGCTGTATTTATGTCACCTTTCAAGAATATTCACATGCATATCAATGTTAATATCATATCATATATTTAAAACATAAGATAAGTTAAATCAATAAGTTAAAAGAAAATATATAAACTACTAAGAAATTGTTTCTTAAATTTAAATTCTTTTTCTATCATGGAAAAATTAAAATTGCTTAGATGATCTAATAAAAAAGTTTTCCCTGTGATTGTTTTTAGTTTATTAGGAGTAATAACTTTCGTTGGAAATTAGAGGCATTGACCAGATGTAGCCTTTCCACTAAGGATATAATCACACGATTTAGATGAGCACAGCAAGTTCTGTCGTCGGTTTCATGACGCACCGTGAACTGTGAAGATTCGTGATTGGAAATAATTACGCTGCCTCAGCAATATACTTCTTGGCGAAATTAGGAAAGGCTTATATGATGAATCGCTTGTCACAGATGTTTATTTTTAGACTGTCTTATATGCGTAATAATTATTTCCTTAACAGAAGGAATTTCCAGCTTTCTTGCGTTTCCTATGAAACAATTTCTTCTGTTTCTTCAAAAAAGTTCCTTTTCCATTGAAGAGAAATAATAAATTCCATAGAAAATTAAATGTTTAGGTCGGCTTTTAAAGATTTAAGGAGCATTTTATATTATCTCAGTGGGTTCTGTCACTGGTTTCATGACTTGTCACAAACAGACGATTCATGATTGGAAATAATTACACATTATCAGCATTAGTATTCTTGGGGGTATTAGGAAGATGTTAATAATAAATGATTGTCTCAGGGATAATTATTTTAATTCTAAAATATGTGTTTAATACCTACTTCCTTATCAAAAACTTGATTTTTTTTATCCCATTGGAGCTTAAAAAATTATATTTGTCTAAAAACCTCCTTTTATTGCTTAAAAGAGAGTCCAAAAATCATATTCTTATTGCCTCTTTCTTCAATCGAAAAGAGATATTTCTTTGAAATATAAAAGCTAAAATTTACAAAATTCTAAAAATTCACTTCACGCATAACAGTAATAATTATTTTTTGTGTTTTTTAAAAATTTATGAGAACATTAAATTTAAATAAGTTTCTCCTATTTATTTGATTGCAAAAATACTTAATAATGATCAGTAGATTTAATTTCTTTTTATCATTGATAATCCGAATGATATATTTTTGAGACTAGGAGACGCAGATATGATTTAATTGTGTAGAAATTTTCGTCCATTAAATTAATGATGGCAATGTAGAGTGATTTCAAAATAATATTTCAGTTCGTTAAAAATGTTATTTTCGGTCTTCACTGCTCATTTAGTAGATGGAATACATATTACATTTTTATTTCCCTTTTCTCCGTTAACCACCAGATGGAGCATAAATCAGTAAACAGATGGATGTTATTTTCGGTGCTATGTTACTCAAATAACGATTAATGACAATAATAATTTGCATGTTAGAATTTGCGAATTTTTTTTATTGCTTTAGTTTTTCTAGTATGGAGAGAGAAAATTTTTAATGAGTAAGACTAGACCATTGGAGTGTTCTGAGATGGTTTTGTAAAAAAAAGCCCTGGTTTTTAGTGTCAGAGATAAACGTCATAGATAACCAGACGTCTCTAGGATTTTGAAGGTCGGCGAACTATGAATAGATTGCGGAATCATATGCAAAATCAAATTTTTCGCCAAAATTTTTGATTTCGCAAATTTTTTCGCCAATGAATACATTGATCAGTTTAATTCAGTGTAGACATCGTCTGACACAATTTATTTTTTTACGTAATTATGGATAATTAAATAGAATTGAATAATATACATTAAAATCGTAATCAGCTTCCAGTTATTTAATAAATTAGTTTCAAAGTTATACTGAAACAATCTTGTTACACATTTTTTTTAAAAATAAATCTTATAAGTGTATAAATTATGCTTTTATTAATATCCAAAGTACTCATTTTTATTATAATTATTTTATACCTTGTTATTCTTAATACATAA
The DNA here is from genome assembly GCA_026289955.1 of Argiope argentata. Taxonomy (NCBI): domain Eukaryota; kingdom Metazoa; phylum Arthropoda; class Arachnida; order Araneae; family Araneidae; genus Argiope; species Argiope argentata. The sequence continues at coordinate 18,281,490 of JAOUZG010050968.1, forward strand.
ATACATATAGATATTATATAGCCATGTCAGGTAATGTAACGTAATTATGCAATCATATTATAGATATTATGCAATCATACCAGGTCATGTAAAGTAATTATGTAATCATATTATAGATATTATGTAATTATGCCAGGTAATGTAAAATAATTATGTAATCATTTTATAGATATCATGTAATTTCCAGGTAATGTAAAATAATTATGTAATCATATTATAGATATTATGGAATCATATTAAAAATATTATGCAATCACATTATAGATATTACTTAATAATATGATAGATATTATGTGATCATATTATAGATAATATGTAATTATGCAAGGTAAAGTAAAGTAATTATTTAATCATATCATAGATATTATGAACCGATTTATTGCAAGACAAAGTTGTTCCTAAATTACATTTATTTACATTATTGCAACTAATTTTGCTAAATTTATATATTCAATGATTATTAAATTTGAAAATATTAAGATGATGTATAATAACTGCGAATACATTAAAGTGTAAATTTCATAATGGAAATGCATCAAAATAAAAATGAAAAATCGATTACAAATTTCTTTTGTTACAAGCATGAAAAAGACAAGTTAAATAAAAATATGTAATAAATCAGTTGAAGAAATTGGGCCATATTTTTATGAAGCGCTGAAGGTAAAATTTCAACGTTCTGACCTAGCACATTCATCATTCTATGGAATCAAAAACAGAGTATTCATTAGGAAATGCTGAAAATAACTAATATTTTTAATTTATTATTTGATCAAAAATCTTTTTTGATTAAATTAAAATTGAAATCTTCTTGCCTTTCCAAAAATGATTTTGTAACATTGTTTTAGATTTTGACACAGATAAAATATTTAATTAAAACTTAAACAATTCCCTATAATTTAATATCGATGAACTGAAAGTAGATGTTTAAAAATAATAATCGATAGGATTTTTAATAGAGATAGTTTAAATACATAACATGAAAGAATCTACAATCTGCTATTAGGAAGCGATAATTACGTTATTCCATCATCATCGATTTTAATATCGTAATTTCGATATAGCGTGCGAAACGAAGTGATCTCTCTGTTTTTGATTTATTACGTGTCTTATAAACATTTCACGCTAGATATACATAAAATAAAAATCCAGAAAAATAGCGCGTGCATAAAATTCGCAAAGTATTAGTGTAAATATATGTTTTTATTGCTTTTGTTTTCTATGTTTTTCAAAAGTACAATGATTACTAAATGAGGATGATATAAAAAATACATCATCCTCATTTTTCATCAGCTTTTATGAGTCAGGCGCTTATTTTTCGAATAATGAATAAATATTTTTTTTCTCAAAAATATGCGAAAAATAGAGAACGAATTTTATTTACTTAGATTAATGTTAAACTTGCTTTTTTTCTACAACAGTTACATTCATTTTTTTGATAACTTAATGAAGACTAAGTTTTTTTATCAGAAAGTTATAAACTTTTCTTACTAAATTGCATTGATTTCAACTTTAAATCAATTTTTTAAGAAATAATATTAAAAAGGTCATAACTACTGATTTATTTTCTAAAAAAAATTAATACTATTTTTGTACAACTCGAATATTTTTTGAATTTTATGTCCTGTTCAAAAAAAAAGTTTTATATTTTACTAGCCACCATTTTGTAATAGGATTTATGAATTTTTCATATCTCCAAATATGTTAATAAAAAGTGAAAATAAAAAAATGACTGAAGTAATTAACATTAATTAAAATTTAAAGCTATGATTAAAAAAACAAGTTTTTAAATTGAAGTTCACAGGAAAAATCATCTTAGAGTAATCCGTCTTAATTTCACTCAGATCTAGTTTCAAGTAGATTACAACTAATTAAAAAAGGATAATAGAAATGTATCAATTTTAGGGAATTATCTCCTATTCTTTCTTTTGGAATTAAAAACTCGGTTTTATTTAATTAACATACAAATAATTAAATATTATTTTTAATCTTCATGTTGGTGTAACAAATTCGATGTTTTTATTTATGTAGAACAATCAAGCCACCGAAGTTAATATGTTTAATTTAATTAATTTATTTTTTATCAAACTTATTTGTTTATTCTTTATATTATTTCAGCAATAGAATAAATACGCTGTTCCTTATTTTTTTATTAGACTACCTCTAGCCTCAGACTAAATTTTTTCCGTAACATTTATAAGGTTAAAATTCATCATTTGTCACTTTTAAATTAATTTAATGTATATTTGAAATTTTGGTTTTCATATTTATTTCCATCATCGGAGACTAATGAACAGACATATTTAGTTTTACATATACGTAGCATGCAATTTTGCAATGCATATGAAATGAAAACCATATGAAAAATAAGAAAATAATTGGAAATGGATAAAGCAATCATCTAGAAATTGAATTTATGAGTGCGTAGGTGTATCAGTATTTTAGATTGAATACATTTTACTAAATGAGGGGGGTTCTCAGAATTCTATTTTTAAATCCACTGCTTATCATTATGCAAATTCAGTTACATAAAAATGCGAATTCAGTTTCCTAAAAAAGAAGGTAATTCCGTACCTCGAAGGGTAAAATGGAATTTTCGTTTCTTCATAAGATTTTCTTAATTCATAGGAACCGATTGATTAATTGATTGTTCCAGAAAAATTTAAATTGTTAGAGCCAAATCAATTAAACGAGACGTTCATTAATAAGAATATATATTAATTTTAAATGATTTCCATTCTTGGGCGTGGGTGCCACGAAAGCTAATTATTAGCAAATTGATGACACTTTTTAATGCTAAATCATATATGGATGGTAAAAATTGATATCTTGGACAAGAAGCTATTTATTATTATTACACAACTGATAATTTAACATTCTTATAGAAAATGCATATGATTTTTGAAGGAAGAATTAAGCATATTTAAATTTCGTTCCCATGGCAACATTTTAAACCAATTTCATACTTCAATAGAAATGAAAAAAGAACCCTAAAAAATAATGGATTCGTATTTAGATAGCACAAATTAAAGTATGATACATTGTTCAATATTGAACAAGACATGATATTGAATAATATTATATCGTATTACAAAACTTTCATGAAATCAATATACATTTTTTATTAATTTGATCTATCGGGCTGTTTACTTCGTTATTAACACAATTGAAAATCATCGATTCGTATTTAGATAGCACATTTAATGTATGATATATTTTTGAATATTGAACAGTACATAGTGTTGAATAATATTATACCATACTGGAAACTGATTGAAATCAATATTTATTGTTTATTATCTTGATCTATAGGGCTATCTACTTCGTTATTAACATAACTGAAATTCATCGATTCGTATTCACATAGCACAAATTAATGTATGATGTATTGTTCAATATTGAACATGACATGATATAGAATAATATTATACAGTATTACAAAACTTGCATGAAATCAATATTTATTTTTTATTAACTTGATCTATCAAGCTATTTACTTCGTTATTAACATAACTGAAAATCAAGAATTTTAAATTTTTATAAATAGCAGAAAAAATCTCACATATAAATAAAAATGATTTCTAAGCATATAAGACAATAACCATTAGTTTAAATAACATATTTATTTATTTTTTGGAATGAATCTTAAAATTAATAACATTAAAATGCAAAAAATATCACTCACACATTTATTTATTTTAACGTACATTTCGCATAACATTAACGATTTTAATGCTTATCATAAAAATAATTCAATTCGTAAGAGCATTAACGAATTGAATTAATTTTATGATATGCAGAGCGGAGCATCATTCTTTTATTAAGAGTAAATTATTAGTATAGTTGCTTAAAGGAGAATTTTTATGTTTTAAAATTAAATACTTTAATTTAACAATTTTTATTCTCAAACTGTTCCGAATGCATAAAATTAAACCACATTATTAAGTTAATGAAAGTTAATTGCTGTGAAATAAAATTAAAACTAGAACACATTTTTTATGTAAACTCTTTTTTTATTACATTTTTTTTACTTTCACTTTTAATTTTCAACTGCACAATTTGTTGAAAAGACTTTCTTCAATGAAAATGATTATTTTTCTTTTAATTTTCAAAAAAATTATATGGAAAACAAACTTAAAAATTAAATAAATGTTCTCGAATACATTCGCTGTAATTATTTGTAGATATTAATCCAGTACTTATTACCAGAAACATTTTTTTAACTGTTTGTACAGTAAGACTCTTGTCAAATTATTTGTACAAAAGTTATCTTTCAGAATTTACGAGAATTTTAATTATGTGAACACATAAATTAATTTGCTGATGTATTAGCAAAGATATCTAAAGACAATATAATACCTAATATTTACTGCAACACTTCATAGATGGAAAAAAAAGGAATGGATATAAATTGATATCTTATTTCATGTTTATTATAAATATTTGCTAATTATGTATTTCGCTGTGTACTTTATCAAATCATATCCTTGCATGTTTGCTGAAATTGTAATATAAAAAGTAGTTTAATATTAGCATTCTTCCTTTGCAATTCATTTCGAAGTCAATTATCTTTGTTTACACGATAAATATTCTCTAATTTTTATACAATGAAGGAAATTATTCAAAAAATGTTTCAAATGTGGAGTTTTTCTTAGATACACGATGAATATTCTGAAAATATCATAAAAAGCATGACTTATAATAAATAAATAATCTCATCTTATTTTGCATTTTCTGTATAAAAAATAAGCTTAATTATTTATCCTGTAATATAGTTAATTAATAACATACCTACACATTCCATAGTGAGCAGTAAAACACTAAGTTGAAAGATTTTTTTAAAAATAATTCTTTATAGAAATTAAAAGAAATAAAGTTTTTTCTTCGATATCAAAAGACAATAATTTCTAATCTACTAATTGATGAATCTCTTGAGATCTTTATCTTTAATTGATTAAAAAGAGAAGTTTTTGAAATGCGATATAGAAATATGCCAAATAATTACTCTGAAACCACAAGGATATATTATGGTATTTAAATGTTGGTATCGTTTTCTCGTATTTTTTTAATGAATATAGGCTTTCTGTTTTTATCAGTCATTCATTCGACGTTTCAGGAAATAAAAAGAGTTTTTAAATATATTATGAAATATTTGAGGATGATGTTATTATTTCCTTAATACATAAATGTCTTTAAGAGCGCTATCACAGCTAATACATCAAAATATAGCATGGTGAAAAATCTAAACCAACTAGCAAACAGCTTGAACTATTATCTACAGATGGAATTTTATCTACCAGTTATACGATCACATGCAACATTGCACAGAAGAAATAGGTGTAAGGTGAATAAAGAATTACCATGATCACATTAACTTTTCCATTATACAGTTATTATACAGTTTACCATTATACAAACGCTTTTGTACTTCTGTAAACTAAAGATATCACAGTAAAACCCCTGTCGCCATCTTACTTTTCGTTAAATGACGTTTGTATGTTTTGATAGATGTCTTGTAGTTAATTTTTAAGATTTGTAAAGTGAAATCTCTCTTCTTCTATAAGGATAAAAACATTTGTTTTGCATGATAACATTAGACAGTAAACTCTTTGCATTTATTATTTATTTATGTACATGTTATTTTAAATAACTTTACCGAAAATTTCAGTATTCAACGTTTCCAATCGGATCAAAATGCCCGGAATATATTCACGACATCTTTATTTTCCTGAATTTCTTCTTATTATTTTCTTTATGGCATTTAAAGGCACTTGTTACTTTTTCGTGACATGTTATTAATCGTAGGACCCACAAAATGTTTTAGACCATACTGTAATTCTTTAAGACCTGCGAGTAATATTTTAGTAATCCCATTTTTCGAAAATATATCTGTTCCAAAGAACATTTAAAACAACAATATCAATATCTCGGAATGCAAAACAAGGAGTTGTTACTTAGAAATAGAAATTTATTTCCTGAAATTATTGACAAAATAAGAAAACGAAGCGCAGTTTCTAAATTTTGGAAAAACTGAGAATTGTGTATAAAAGTTGATGCGATAGATAATTGCCTTGATAAATCAAAATAATAAAAAGATAATGCTTAGTTTTTTTTATTTGTTGTTGTTTCTAATTGCACTTTCCATGGACAAACTTTGGATGCCTGCCTTCGTTGAGGCATCAACTATTTTTGAGCCGAAATGAGCGTCATTTGTTTTGAAGTAGCACAAACTAGGACCTTAGAAAATTCATTCATCACATTCGCTTGCACAATCCCTTTTTACAGGGGGGGGGGGCATTCGTACACCTTACAGATAGAAAACAGAAGAACAACCATGCCCAAACCGGGACTGGAACCCGGGGCACCCAGATCACGCTACCTCTATGCCATGATTCCATCCTTTTTTTATTTAATATCTATACCTATACCTATACCTAAAATTTTTTAACCTAGTGCTTTTATTATTAAGTTGAATAGGATCATTGTAATTGCCTTTTTTCTGTATCTATATCATGTTGAATAAAAATTATGTATTTGGAAACAATATTAAAGATGTAGTGAGTTTATAATAAAATTGAATTAGAACATGGTAATTTTTAGTAGAACAGATTCCAGATATTCCGATTTATTTGGATACTTTGGCACTTTAATTATCATATGCTGAAACACAAAATATGATATTTTAAAACAAATAAATAAAATAACTGTCCTTGAAGTTTAAAAGTTGAAAAAATTCAGACGAAAATACAAATTTAAAAAAATGTATTAAGATATTTAATTAGGGAGTTTAGCGAAGTGAAATGATTAAGAAAGCATCAGATTCGAAGCAAATGTTCTGAGATATTTATAAAATCCTTTTTGAGTTCTAAAACTTCTTAAGATTATGCAATTAAAAGATTTTTTTGCAAAGCACGTCCCGAGATTTACGGCGCCGAAAATCTGATACTTTTTACTCGGATGCACAGGAAAAAAAACCATGAGTTCAATTCGAAAATTGTGAGCGAGAAAACAATCCTGTCTAGAAAATAAGAAATTGGCGCTTTTCAAGAAAACTTCCAGGATGTACTTCCGAGTTGTAGTTTTATATGGGCAAAAGTTTCTCATTTTATGTTCGCCATTCATTTTTTAACAGATATTGTTCTGTGTTGCTAAGTATAATAAAAGAGTAGTTTCTGATTCTCCAAGCAATATTTTTATTTAATTTTCCGCAAGTATATCAATATTCTAATATCCTGTAGGGTCACGATGTCAGGATACTGTTAAAAAATAGTAGATTACAGTTGAAGTATTTCAGTAATTCGGAATTTAAGCTCAAAGTTTCAAAGATATTATCATCAATAATCTATCGTCTAATCGTCTATTATCATCAATAATCTATCATCTAATTTTATTAGCATCAATAATCTATCAAAGATATTATCATCAATATGCTATCGTTTACTTCATATTAGAAATTCTTTATATTCCTTCATATTTAGGTTTATAAAGGCATTTTCACAAGATATTTATTATTAAATAAGAGATAAATTTTTCAAGATTAATGTTCAGTTCATTTCGACTATGTTAACGGTTCGGTTTAAAGCAACACTATAGCTATTTTGGGACAGATCTCGTAATTTTAATAGCGTTGAGGTAACGAGTTCGATACCTGACCTGGGTCCATCTCTCCAAACTTTATATTCCTTCATATTTAGGTTTATAAAGGCATTTTCACAAGATATTTATTATTAAATAAGAGATTAATTTTTCTTGATTCTCGTTCATCTCAGTTCGACTATATTAACGTCTCGGTTTAAAGCAAAACTATGGCTTTTGGGGACAGATCTCGTAATTTAAATAGCGGTCAGGCAACGAGTATGATACCTGACCTGAGTAACTCTCTCCAAACTTCCGTATCACACTAGGAGGGGAAGACTTTGCATTAATAAACCCATAAACTAATTATTAATTACAAGCAAAATATAATTTGTTATATTTAATGCATAAATAATGTGATATAACATTAAGTATCAGAAGATAGTTTATAATCTTATATCATCTAAGAATAAAAATATATTAAAGTATTAAGTTTATAGATAATATGGTTTTATCGGATGCGAGATTATACTAGCGTTTTTTTAAAAAGCACATAGGTTTGTTCACAAAAAGGGATTATACGTAAAAATATGTGTATGATAAGGGTTATTTAAAGGAAAAATTGCAGAAACATTAAAAAATGAAAGAGGACACTGCATTTAAAAGAATCATTATCAATCAACATCTTTGTCACTGTTCCAATCAAATATATCATATTTTACTCCTCATTGTTGTTGTTGTTGTTCTCATGTATCGTTTACAATATAAGTAAGGGTACAGTAGCTTCTGAGGATATGGATCCCTGAGCCCCCGAGGGCAAAAGTCTGACCTCTACTTCACGCATGTCACAAACCTTTTTTACTAGGTGGACTTCATTCATCCACAGATCGTAATTTAGATCTGGAACAGAAAACGATCATTTCTGACTCGATACCCCACTGGTATTACTATCGACGTGGAGAACTTTGAGACAACGACAGATTTAACGTGCGCCAGTCACCACACATATGGAGAGTCTTCGACTGGTGGGTTTGAACTCGCAGCCCAAGGGATTCAAATCCAATGTCTTAGCGGCTACCAGACTATTCCTTTCGCCAAACCAACCCGGCTGGCGTGAAGCTCCTCGCCAAAGGCCGCCAATCTCGACGTGCCCCTCGGGGCTCGCCCACGCGTAACAATATGTTAACAATTGTGTTATTTGCATATATAATGCACTAAAGTAATGTTTCTCCAATTCACTAATTTGACTGGAATGAATGCTTGCAATTTCATGTAAAATAAATTTGAGCACAATTTATTGTCATTTACGTTTACTGGAAATGCCGAATCCCTATTGCTGTTTTACGACTTTTTATTTTTTAGCTTTCTGTCATATCGCACATAAATGCATACAAATAGAATTAAATTTTCATAAATTTCAAGTTAACTGTCAGTTGCAAATCTGGCAATCTTACAAAAGCAAATAATCAGTTTATAATTTTTTTACCTCTCTTTACATATGTGACATAAATACATCAATTTTTATTTCTATGGTGCCCCTTAAGACCGTTGCCATTGGTTTCTATAACCTCTCGTCCTTCTTCTCTACATCGCTAAGTAGAGAAACCTAATGAATTATGTTGTGACAATTAGCAGACAGAAATGTGGAGACAAAGTAACCTATAAAGCGACTGTGAAGCTAATTATTTATCTTTATAATGTTAAAACATGTGCCTTTTCTGAGTAGCGTAATTTAATTCTGAATAGTTTTCGTATCTTCGTTAGAAGATTATTCAAAAAGGGAGATAGAAAGATATTCTACAAAGTTTTCTCTTGAACAAAATTTGAACCATTTTTAAATAAAAATAAACTTTAATACTTATAAAACGATTTAAAAATATCAGGATAATCTGTTTTTTCTAATTACAAAATTGAAGATTCTAATTAAAGAAAAGTTTTTGATTTACTAAGATTCCTTGGATGATTTGCTTTATCAATAGTAGTTAAAAATTCCTACAGGTATGTTGTTAATTCTGATACTAATATATAGTACAAAATAGTTTGAAATCCTTTTTTTGTAAAAACTGAGTTTGTTTCTAAATGTCTATCCTAGTTTTTAATTATTCCACTTTATTTCAATATAAAAAATTTCATAAAAATATTGATATTGAACGATATAATTTTAATATCTTCTGTTGCTGATATTGTTTCTTATGGCACTTGCCAAGTATAAACTCATTGAGGTAGTTAGCGATTTAAGCCTAATCAGAGTCACTTGTTTTGTAGTAGCGCCAACTAGGGCCAGAAGTGCGACTTTTACTACTCACTCATCACATTCGTTTTTACAGCTCTTTTTTACGGGGGAACATATTCATGCAACTTTTAGTTAGAACACAGAAGAACAACCATGCTGGGACCGGGATTCGAACCCAGGACGCCTAGATCATCTCCTATACCAGGATGCCGGCTTCATACCTTCTTGTTCACTAATATAACTGCATAGAATTAGAATTAAGTTTTCCAAAAAAATTGATAATTGCATTTTATTTTAAGGATATTAAATTTCGGCACAATTTCAATAAATGACGAAAGTCAATTTTGGTTACTTATAGAGAAAAAAGATTTCAATATAAAAAATGTATTTATAATTGTTAGTTTTTTTATGAAAACAATCATATAAAACAATCAATAACAGGGAGAGAATTATTACTAAGACATCCGTCCAAAAAAAAAATCCAACAAGAAAATTCTATATGAGGAGAAGAAAACTATAATGCCTCCCTAACAAAAATATTTATAATTCTTCCCATCCCCCACTTTTTAATGAAATTCCACAATACAATTTGGTTACTCTGTGTAAGTTCAGATTTTTAGATGTCAGAAGAGCTCCTCCTGAAAAGTTATAAGGGTAATACATTCGTATTGCTTGAACTACATTATGGGAATAAAATTGATTTTATATACAGTAAATTCAGAAAAATAAGAGGTTAGTGCTGACAGACGGTATTTTTAATCGTGCAAGAAAGTTTTATAGGAAGAGATGAAAACAATATTGCTTCTCTAACAATAAAATTTATACACACCAAACACTTTGTAAAGAAATCCCATAATAAATTTTTACTACCCTGGGTAAGTTAAAATTTTTAGATATTAGAAGTCTTTCACTTGTAAAGACATATGGGTTATACATTCTTATTGATATGGTAATAAATAATATTTTTATTCAATAGTTTTTGGAACAAGAAGGCATGGTGTTGATACATGGTACGTCTAATTGATATTGAACATATAAAAACAAATAATAGTAAGTTCAAAATAAGTTACTTCAAAAATATTCATCCCAAACTAAAGAAATATCATTGGAAAACACTTTTAGAGGTGACGAGAGAAAAAGTAGTGTTCGGATTTCAGATGGAAATATATGTTGATTCCGTAAGTAAAGTTGAATGCAAATTCTGCGTAGTGTATGACTTTTAAAACGCACGAGGATTTTCTAATAAAGCTGGTCCCCAATGCTTTCTGAAGAACAGAGGGAAGGAAAAATAGTAACAAAAGTCCTTTTTTTGACAAGTTAAGATTTAGAAAATGGATTAGGAGGTTACTCGAAGCGGAAATTCCGGAATTCGAGGAGAGATGGTTTGGGTGCCTGGGGTGCCGAAGCTGGATATTTCCATCCTCTCAATCTACGATGCTGTGTCACCTTCGGTACTATTTTTCCTGATGGATCTCGTAGGAAATATCGAAAAGATACCAGGGAGGATCACCAAGGAATAAAATCCGAAATCGTAGATTTGGAAGTGATGCCCTAGCATTTTACGAAATTGTGTGTATATGTATATGGAAATGTATTGCATGTATATGTATATGGAAAGACTTCCTGAACTACAAATCAACAAGTAAAGGATATACTTGAACTTTGTCATTTGTCTTCAAATAAAAGTAGTCTTTGGTGCATCGAATAAAAATAGATGTTGAAATGGTTAGAGATTCAGTTTTGGTGTTATTTAGCTTTATAGAGAAATTGTATCGGGTTTTACAAAGAGGATAATATAGTAAACAAGGAATATAAAAAACAATTTTTTAAAATCAATTAGGTTATTAGGAAAAATGTATAAAGTTAGGAAATTTTTTATTTTATTTGCTTTTTATTAAATAATTAAAATTGTTGTTGTGGTTCTGTCCCGCTTTACAACGGAAGGATGGGTGCAGCAGCTTCTGAGGCTATGGATGACTGAGAACCCGAAGGGAGAAGTCTTAATTCCAGCACGCCTGCGCCACAAAACTTTATTATGGGGCGGACTTCATTCATGCATTTCATGAATTCATCCACAGATTAATTTAGATCTGAACAATTAACGTCCTCCACACACGGTGAGTCCTCCACACACGGTGAGTGGTAGGGCCTTGGATTAGCATCTC
>JAOUZG010050968.1:18299580-18329248 GCA_026289955.1 Argiope argentata
ATTAATTTTACCAAATTAGAATTAAGCATGAAAATATTTTCATTCCTAGCAAAACCAGTAAAACCACTGTTTGATAAAATGAAGAAAACAGAAATTCATTTTCATAAAAGCATAATCTTTTCTTAACGATATCGATCCCTTTATATTTCCGGATTCCTTTACCAGAAGTATAATGCCGTTAAATGCATTTTTTTGTGATGCAGTACTTTGATAAAAGCAACGTATTTTAGTTAACAATATATTGTTGTTTCTTAAGGCACTTGCCATGGACAAGCCAGCTGAGGTAGTCAGTGATTTAAGCCTAATCAGCGTCTCTTGTTTTATTGAAGCGTAAACTAGTACCAAGAGTACGACTTTTGCAACTCACTAATCACATTCGCTTACACAACGCCTTTTTATACAGGATCACATTCATACATCTTACATTTAGAACATAGAAGAACAACCATGACTGAACCGGGACTTACTGTTCAAGGGGAAGATGAGCTACCTCTGTTCCAGGACTCCGACGGTTAACAATATAAATGGTCAAGAAGCACCTTATTACACTTTTACCTTTATAATTTTGGATAATAATTGTATTTGAAAGTTATTTTATTATTTTGGATAATAATTGTATAGGATAGTTATTTTATTATTTTGGATAATTATTGTATTGGATAATTATTTTATTATTTTGGATAATTATTGTATTGGATAATTATTTTATTATTTTGGATAATTATTGTATTCGATAATAATTTTATTATTTTGGATAATTACTGTATTTTATAATTATTTTATTATTTTGGATAATTACTGTATTGGATAATTATTTTACTATTTTGGATAATTATTGTATTTTATAATTATTTTATTATTTTGGATAATTGTTGTATTGGATAATTATTTTAATATTTTGGATAATTATTGTATTGGATATTTATTGCATAATGAACGAAATAATTAATCAAAAGGGTTGAATTTGTTAAACAAGACAGTTTAAACTTAGTCACTCTAGAGTCATCTTAATCGAAACGAAACAATTTACATTTTCTGAGTCATTTTTAATGAAAAAAATTAGAAGAAAATAATTCAACTAACACAAATTTTTTTGAAAAAGTTATAGCGTTGTAGATAAATATGTCAAGTAAAGTGAAGGGAAAAAAACATTTTTAATAAAATAATTCCTGCTTTCTTTCTCCTAAAAATCAGCCAACTTAATTTAAATTCTTTCGCTCACTCTTATTAGGAATTAGGTGGATAAAAAAATCAATTTTATAAAATTGCATAAATTCATTATCTCGAAAACATATAATTAAATAAAAAGTTAACAAAGAAAAAGAGGAGAGAAACTTTTTAATATAGCTTTGATATCGTTCAAAAAAAGTTCGTATGCAATAAATAGTCGGCTACATTATTTTAAAAATGCGAATAGAGAATGCTTAGCAGGCTAAAAAATCTTTCTTAATATGTTTACATCTTAAGCGATATTAAATTCCCTTTTAATCATTTTTTCGCTTGAGTCTTTTTCTCTGAGCATCGATAATAGATAAGAATTTTGGAAACAGAAAAAAAAAGGTATTTGTCAATATTTAATTAAATGTGAAATTCACTTGTGTAAGAATTTTTTTATTAATTAGGATGCTATTCATATTGAGTTTCAAGCACAGATTATAGTGCATATAATAATAAGGAAACAAAAAATATTTTAGTTTTCTTCTCTATATTAAATTTGTAAAAGAAGTGTAACAGTTTTTGTAAGAACCAAAAGCGCTAATGAATACTTCTATATATTTTTGGGCACAATAGTTTTAAAGAAAAAAAACTCCCTTGAAAATCTGTATAATAATTATTTCTGGCAAGAATTTGACAATTCAGTTATTGTAACAAAAAGTCATTGAAGTTTAAAAAACTTTCTGATGTATTTTCCATTGAATTCGATTTCCATTGTTTTTGATTTTGTGGAATCTATAGTTTTCTTTTTTGTACTTAGAAATATTCTTCTGTTTTTGCTAATGTATTGGAATTCTCTCGGATATGAATTATTTTTTATTGCAAATTTTGGTCAAGTTATTATGGTTAAATATTGGGTTTCAAAACTTAGTTTGAATTTTCTTTAAGTGTCTTAAACTTGTTCGAAATAAACGAAAAACTATGTCAGAATTTTAAAAAAATACAAAAGAGAAGTAAAAAATACTAACATTAATACCTTAATAAACCTTTTTTAATTTCTAAATAATTTCTGCTGATATGTTAGAATTTACACTTTTTTAGTTTTACAAATTAAAACTTAGTTATCAGTTAATTGGAAAGTTAGAATTCAAATAAATCAATGCAGAGTTGGAATTGATTTTAAAGAATACATTTGAATTTCAAATTTATTAATCAGAAATAATAATGCGTTTTTAAAAAGTAGAAAAGTTCAAACAAAAACAATTAACTTATTTGAGGCTGATAAAACAGTCCGTAATATTTAAAAAAAACCCTGATTAACAGCTTAGTTTGCTAATAGTTAATAATAATTATTGGCCTTTGAATCTCAAATTAAATTCTTAAATTAGATAAGAATTTTCTCCTTGAAAAATAAAAATTTCAGGTGTGGCATATCATTAAACCGAAAGGATATATGAAGCCCCACAGATATTATCACTCTATTCCGGTCAGGAACTTTGCTTCAGCAACATTTATGATATCCAACTTATCATACCTTCAGAGGGTATTCAATGAATATGGTTGAAGAAAGAGAAAATTAGAAAGCCTTGATCAAAGACGCTTAAAGCGTACTCACCATAGCGATCATTTAGGTGTTTGGTCAAACTGGCGTGAAGTGATTGTGAATGACCAGCTTGAAAGCGTCTAAATAAGAAAATATTTGAGTATATCTAATTTCAAAAGCACAAAATATATGGATAATACCCTCCTTTTCAAATATTTTTTATTCTGTGTTTGAAAAATCTCTCTTACATGCACTTAGAAAGAAAAGTCCTAGATTGGACTAAAATACCTTCTAACGATTCTAAAATCTTCTATCATTCTATAAAGATTACATGTGAAGATTTTGAATAAACTTTATTCAATATTCTTAATCGCAACAACTTCAAAAAAAGCAATATCTTTAAGCATTTTATATTTTGGAAAGACTATATTTGAAACAAAAGGAGTAGCAATGAATATCTAAAATAAAGATTTACAAATTAATATCTTTCCGATTTATTTTAGATGGCACCACAAACGTCAGAAAAGTTTCATTATTCAAATGTTAAACGGTAAATGTTTGCAAAATATCAGTGTCGCTTCAATTATTATTAGAAGTCAAATATTTCCCCAGCATCGTTGAATTGTTTTTCAAATAACTGCTTTTCGGTAGAAAAAAAATCTAAAATAAATTTGAAAAACAAAATTGGATGAAAATATTTCTCTGTGATTTTACATAGATATTTATAAAATCTAAATAATATCTTTTCAAGCACATAAAAATAATATGTTGCAATTGTTTTCTCAAATAGTAATTAAATCAAATTAATATGTGTAAAATCGAAATATTTAAACCGTTCTTTACATAGTAAAACAAGATAATCATCTGTATTTCTTTGAATAAAAAAACCATCTAAGAAAGCGAAATATCTAATGAAAATCAATCGCTAATTGCAGACTAAAACAAAGAATGCAGGCAATATGCAATTGGTAAATTAATAATGTTAATAAAAATAATTAATGTTATTTCAATAAAGTAATTTTTTCCCTGCGCGTTTTCTTTTTCAAATTTCTACTATTAGTTCACACTTTTTCTATATATATTTATATATGCTGATCAAATTTTCAATAGCTAATAAAATACTTTTCACTCATCTACTCAAGTAAGCATTTTTTAAAACTTGTAGTGGATGCCACTCGATGTTAATACAATTTTTTAAATATTAATCCATTAATTAAATGTAATTAATTTTTAATGTTTTAAATAGACTTTTTGTAGTTTGCTATTGATATTGAAAATAAACAGGGTGTAGTTCAATCAGTAAAATGCAATTATTTCAGTATTTTCATGTGAGGGTGAAGAATACAAGTACAATTCTAGCGAAAATCAATAATTTTTTTAAAAAAATTTATATTTATTATAATTATTTATTATAGGTAACTTAAATAAAAAAATTTCTTTGTTGACCAAAGTATGAATGGCCTTATTTTTTTATATTACTTGTTTATATAATAATCTATATTATCTAAACTTTATTAGTTAAAGAATTACAGATCAAAATATTTCTTACTGTGTAGAAAAAATTTGACCTTACCCATAACTCCCCAGGAAATTTTCTCATGTAACTTTAAACGCCAAAATTATATTTCTTAAGTATAATCGTAACTTTCCAGATTTTGCTTCAGTGAGTCCAAAAAAATGGGAAAAAATCGAGGCCATCCCAGTTTGAAACGATTTATTACCTACATCTTGTCAGACTTCAAACATGTTTTCTGGTTTGGAGATGACTGAACAATTCAGGAGGTTTAAGAATCAGTCAGTCACAGGCCTTATTACAAACATTGAACCTTACATTTAATTTTCAGAAAAAAGCCAAAGCACTTCAAACATAGTATACGAATTCCCATAGTCCTGAAGCTGAGTTCGGAAACATTTGTTTAAAATGTAATTAAATCAGTTTAAAATATACTGTCAAGTTTACCTACGGTAAATTTTTAATTGAAAAGGAATAGTTACATTTTTCCATTCAGGAACTATTCTTTCTAAAAAAATGTGCTGCCATTTTTTCCTTATATTCATTAAATTCATGCTTTCTATTTTTGAAAAATATATTCATTTCTTTGCATGTTTCATTATACATCGACTCATATCTGTTTAAATGTAACTTCGTTGGAGCAATTCGGTCCTGTATAAAAACCCAGAGCAGTTGAATAATGATCATTAGAAGAGTTTAGAAATAGGAAGTAGGTTGAGCTCTAATGATTATCAGTGACTAAAATCTCTCTCATTGGAGATGTACTAGCCATTATAAGGAAGGTAGCTCGACCTTACAACATTTTTATACCAAATACAAAAACGATAACAAATCTCCCAGACGAAATCTTTTATTCCCCATACTTCATGTCATCGCCGTAAGATCAATTTTATGTACATAATGAACTAGAGCCGTCATAGTTTTAAGGATTGTTGTACGCGCCAAGGCAAACAAGTTTACATTTTAAAGGCAAAATACCATCAATGGCTCTGCCCCATTTAACTAACAAAAAAAGCTTCTTCGAAAGACAGATCTGGAAAGGAAAAAATGGTTGTAAGGAGTGTACAACATCCAATTCATGAGTCGTAAATTCTCAGTACTTACCTTTAAATAAATAATAACATTAAAAATCGTTAGAAGAATAACAGATTCAATAAAAAGCAAGACACTGTAACAACTACATATTTATGGAATAAAATAAATTAAATATTCGAAAGAGTTATTGCTCAAAGAACTACTTGCATCATATACTGTTATCGTGTAACTATGACTCTGCATTGATGAGAACTTGCATTCGATTAAGTATGGATTGCGGGCTGTATCTCGTATAACATTATTTTTG
This sequence comes from Argiope argentata, assembly GCA_026289955.1. Lineage (NCBI taxonomy): Eukaryota > Metazoa > Arthropoda > Arachnida > Araneae > Araneidae > Argiope > Argiope argentata. The sequence goes on from JAOUZG010050968.1 coordinate 18,305,134, forward strand.
TTTCCGTGTGTGTGGTGGATGGCGCACGTTACATCTGTCGTGGTCACAAAGTCCTCCATGTCAGAAGTAATACCAGTAGGGGTATTGGTCAGAAGTGATCGTTCTCTGTTCGAGTTTAAATTACGATTTGAGGATGAATGAATGGGATGCGTGAATGAAGTCCACTCCGTCAAAAGGACTTGTGACGTATGTGAGCTAGAAATAAGAATTTTGCCCTCGGATGCTCAGGTGTCCATACCCTCAGAAGCTACCGAGCCATTGTAAAGCTGAGCAGAAGCTACTCTACCATTGAAAAGCGGAACACGAGAACAGCAACAACATTCATTTTTTTTTTGTATTTTAGTGTCAATGAGTGCATAAAGCATTGAATTCTTGAGTTTGAAAAACATTGACAAACTTATTCACCTTGATGATCACCTTTAGAATTTTTTCAGGGGATTTCAGGGGGTTATATATTGCGAATGATACAATAGGTGCAAATGCCTAGTATTTAAAATGTCCAAGAAAAACATTTTCTTCAGCCTTACCTAATTTAAAGGACTACAATTTTTTATGAGGAAAATTATTTAATTGTGCGCTATTTTAACTAAAAATATATCGAATATGAATATGCATTCTGAAACACAAGTATATTCATATAACCGAATATTCAAATATTTTCCTAGAACCCATGAAACTTCTTCATTGAATGTCTTTTAAGATCTTAGTGTATAGGCTATATTATATTCGACATAATATTGCAAAACCTAATTTTCTGATTCACTGAACTTTATTGAGGATATAGACATTTGTGAATGCACACATAATATGGCTAGTATAATACCTGATGGATATATGTTCAGAGACATCTAAAGTCAAGAATAAGCCAATGGTATGATGTTATTTAATATTTATAATGACTGTGTCATAATATACATGGAGAAACGTAAAAATTATTTTAAAAATATATATATTTCTTAAAAATCACTTTTTTTCCATTAACAGCTATGATTTTCTTATGTTTGTGATGAACTTTTTCAATTAACTAGAGTATATAATCTGATGTTTGCTAATCTCATTTCCTGAGTCAACTAAGATGCATATAATTAAATTACCATGAATATTTTTTCTTTGTTCGTAAGTCTAACTTGAACTAATAAGTAGGTATTAATGGCGTGTACTAATAAGTAAATATTATCTACAGCAGTCATACATTATGCAAAAATTAAATTGTAAATAATGTCGATCTATTTTAATTTATACTTTAATGAAATTAAACAATTAGTGATACACAAAAACAACATAAAATACTTTATTCCATGAGACTCATTAAATTTCAATTTTCTAACGGATTTGTCTATCTGCAAAATTTTTAAATGCAAAGAATAATTACAAATTCAATTTTGAAAGCAATAAATGCAATTTGAATTGAATTTTGAAAGTTTCACATTAGATACATTTTTAGGGCTTCCCAAATTTATCTTATGTAAAATGGTTTTAATGAAAAGCAGCTGCAAATAATTAATGAAATTAATGGTGGAAATGTGATACATTTATAACTTTTAATGTATTATATTTGTGATAAAACCTCGGTGAAATATTTGCTTAAAGATATCATGAATCAGTATTTTAGAAATTTACGAAGTGATAAGGAGAATGTTTTTTTTTCTTTATATCAAATAAAAGCTACAAATGCTTCATCTTCAAAAAGGTTAAACTTAAATCATGCTGCTAAAAAATAAAAATGTTCGCGCAAAGATATGCTGATAATATTAAAACACAAAAATGTCTCCCAAACATATCAAATATCAAGCATATTATATCGTTTGCATTTTTTAAAATTAATATAAAATGACTTTATTTTTTATATTTAAACTAAATAAAATACGGTAAAGGTAAAAAAAAAACTAAACTTTAAATGAAGTATTTAATTAAAACTATTCGTTTTAATGAAATAAAATTACTTTAATTATCCTTAAAGAATAACCTGCAAATTTCCATAATAATTCCTTGAGAAATTTAAGATAAAAGTTATAACGAGTTAGCATTAAAATTTTTTACACGCTGCTGCAGTTTTCGAACAATTAATTTTACGGAAACAAAAATGACCGTTGGTCGTCAGACAAACCCTGTAAGCTCATTATTCCTAATGATACTTTAACTATTATCATTAAGAGAAAGTACTATCGATTCTGAACATAAAGGCGATACAAAATGGCTTCTCTATTTTATTGAAACTTCACGCCCATAGCATCTAAGATATTAAGAATAATTTCTTAAAGTATTAAGAACATCTGGAGATATAAAGAAAAACTAAATTATTATAAGGGAAGATAAGATTGTTATTAAACATAAAAATGCCTCTAGCATTTATCGAATGATTATAAAATGGGACATCATTTTAAAAGAAAAAAAGCATTATCTGTTTATATTCAATTTTATGACCTTAATATTTGAACTACCTTATCAATAGATATCGAAACTTAAAGAAACGTTAATTTTTCTCGAAAATAAAATTGCCCTTCACATTTTAAAAATAAATTTGAAATAAAGTAAGGAAAAGTTCAAATGTTTTTGAACACAAGGGGGAAATATATCTGAATCGGAAGTCTTTTTGTTTGCTGGCAAATGCTCGACATCGAAGAACAAAGTCTACACTTTATTGATTCTACTCTTCCTTATGTACTTAACAGATATTCTTTCTTTTCCGCTTTCTTTTTTCACCTCTTTCTCTGAGGAAAGAAATGAAACGAAATCTGATTAAGCGAAAATTCGCTTAGTACATAAAAGTTAACATCGATTTTTTTTAACTAACGAGATGGCCTTTACATTCCTGAAGTTATTATGAAAGTGGTTAGAAAAGCTAAAAATTACGAGTTCTTGTACCTTATAACTATGTTTGAGGTGTTATTTTGTGGTATACAGATAGGGTTTGTTTTATTTTTAATTATCTTTTTACGCTTTTGCGAACGAAGTATATAATGAGTAGTTACTGTAATTATTAAAAAAATTCCCCATCCAGATTTCAGATGCTCAGTTTTGTTGTATTAAAATTCCACTTGAAAGCAACACTATTTTATTTTAAGATGAATTTTGTATTTTTGAATATATATATATATATATATATATATATATATATATATATATATATATATATATATATATATATATACTGAAACAATTTTAAAAGATATAAATTTAATAAATTGCCATTTTCATAATCAATTAGAAAGATACACAAATGTATTAAGGAAGCGCGTATGCTGCTATTCCTAACGACATAGTGGAACTAAGAAGAATAAAAAACGGATATTTGTATTTGAAAAAATGAGAAATCCGGCCTGATGACTTTCTCAAGGGTCACCATCAAGCAAGAACTCCAATAAAAAAAACGGAATTTTTTTCTGTAAAGAGTTAGACTATTGTCTAAAAAATTTTTAACTCTTTTATGACCCGAAAAATTCCGAATTTTAAAATAGAAGAGAGGCATCAATTTTTAGCACAAAAAAACCAAAAGACAATTAAAAAAAGACATTAAAAACTTTAACAAAAATAAAACATCCGATCATGAATTAGAACATTTTCAATTCCATAATTTTGATAACATAAATATTTATATTCTAGAGGATAACATTAATGACCTAAATAAAAGACTAGATCTAGAAAACATTTATATTTGTAATCTAAAAACCCTATTTCCTTTTGGACTTAATAGTAAACTAAACGGGGAAGGTTTCGAAGATTTAAATGAAGTTTGCATTTATCAAAAATTTAATATTTTTAAAAATTTTCTGGACAACGAAAAAAGCATTAAAAGATTTAAGAGAGGGAAAGGCAAAAGAGGTGATTATAATATTTTATTCGAGGAATTTCAAAATTATTGCAATTTTGATTATAATTATGAAAACATTAAAAATATCAGGAATTATATTTTTAATTTAAGAAAAAAGAAAATTAAAGTGTTTTTGAATAAGGGATTTGAGGATATTAAGTTTAAAAACTCTTACACCAAATTTATAGTGCTTGATCTTATTAAATTTAAACTTGACGTTGGACAAAACGAATTATTATTTAAGGACAAAGATCAATTAAATAAAGAATTCTGTGTTATAAATTTTTTGGATATTAACTTTGAAAAGCTTAAATTACCTAAAATTATGCACAACAATAATGTATTCTTTCCTATAAAGGACCTAACTAATGTTTCTTTGGCATACAGTTACACAGCAACGTTAAGGAAGCGAATATGTAACTACAATTATTACAGTAAAAATCTTGATAAAATTAATGAAACAGATTGTAATTGCAACAATGATAGATATAAGGAATTTGTGGATATAAATAAAGGTCATATTATAACGGGTAACTTAAAAAAAATAGAATCAGACGCATTAAGAGACTTAATGGAAAAGGGAACTAAATTTAGATTAAGAGAAAAAACAAACAATAAAAAAATCTTAACTTCTATTTCTAAGGATTTGGATATTTTTAATTCAAAACTTTCTAGAAAATACCATTTTCCAGCTGAGGGTTTTGGAGAATGGAAAGGGAGAATTATAGAAGAAATTAAAATAAATATGAAAGAAAATAAAAGGGGAATTAAAGAAAGAGGGTTTTATTCTAACAAAACAATAAAAAGAGAAATAAAAAAGCTAAAAGAAAAATATGTTATTACTGTAATAGACAAATCAGCAAATAATTTCTGTATAATTTGCAAATATTTCTATAAAGAACTTTTAATTAATGAATATAAATCTAATGCAACATATATGATAATTAATCAAGAGAAAAAGGAACTGGATAAAAGAATGTTAGCTTCTGCTAAAAAAACTAAAATTAAAACATGTTCACTGACTTACCCTTATTTGTTCCCTACAGTTAAATTTCATAAAAAACCTTTAAAATTTAGATTTGTAACCTGTAGCACGGGCAGTTACAATTATTTCTCGGGTAAACATTTATTCAAATACTTTAAAATTATTCTTAATAAAATTAAAGAAGAAGATAATTTTATAACTGATAGCAACAAAGAAATATTGAACTTCCTTAAAAATGGAAACATTTTTAATGTTAATACTTATGACTTTGAAAACCTTTACACTAATCTCCCGTATGAAAAATTAATAAACGTTTGTATGTCTTTATTTGTGGAATATTTAAATGAAAATATTATAACTAAAAATAACTGGCTGGAACTATGCAGATTTAATATTTCTGAAAATTACATTTTTAATGGTATTAATTTTTTTAAACAAATAAAAGGTATTCCAATGGGAACGTCTTTTTCAAGTGCCCTTGCAAACATTTTTTTACATCACTATGAGAAAAAAATCATTAAGCTTAACTTAATTAACGGATGGAGATACATAGATGACCTCCTGCTAATTAATGTAGAGAATACGAATATAGTAACAAACTGCTATCCAAACGAATTAATTTTAAATAAAACAAATGAAAAACTAACCGAAGCAAACTATCTTGATTTAAAAATTAAAATTGCTAATGGTAAAACACTGGTGGGTCTATTTGACAAAAGAGACGAATTCAATTTTAAAATAATAAAACTTTGCAATTATAATTCTAATTTAAACACAAAAATTTTTAAAAATATAATCTTTTCACAATTTAACAGAATAAAAAATATTTGTAATAATAAAAGGTCTTATATAGAAGCTACAGATTGTTTTTTAAAAAATCTAGCCAATAATGAATTCCCCAGAAATTACTGTAATATTGAAATTTTAATTAAAGAAGGTTTAGATCTCTTCGACTAACCCACTAGTAGGCACATATTTTTACAATAAATTAACAATTTCAAGAAGATAATTTTCAAATCCTCGGGGTCCGCTATACACTGGCTTCAGCGTTAAAATCTACATTTACTTCCAATTTCAATAGGACTTCCCCGTGCTTCTAAAAATCAGAGGAAAATACAATTAACTTTATTATATTAAAAATCTTCTCTCCATGTTTACCTATTATTCATAAGATTATAAACATAAAAAAAACTTAAAATATTTTGAATTAAAAAAGCCCGAAATCGAATAATCTACACACCCTTTAACTAAAAACTTCAGTCTTCGTCTCGGGGGTGGGATTTGACGAACTAAACTAGCCTCGGATTGGACAATCAGTTCTTCTCCACTATCCTTCCTGATTTGGCATTTACCTAAATTTCTTCCTATCTGGTTCATTTGCTCTTTAGCACAGCTTGGGTGCGCATCTCCGTCTTAAGGGTATGTTCAGACTTCTTGTTTTCTTACTTGTTCTTTTGATAATATGGGTTTATTTATTGTTTTTAGTTTTTTTAATATGTTTAGTTTTTTGTGATATATGTTTTTTCTTCAATCTTGTATTTTATTTGTGAGTTTTTTTTTACTGTCTTTTCTTCTCTTTTTTAAATTGTCTTTTGGTTTTTTTGTACTAAAAATTGATGCCTCTCTTCTATTTTAAAATTCGGAATTTTTCGGGTCATAAAAGAGTAAAAAAATTTTTTAGACAATAGTCTAACTCTTTACAGAAAAAAATTCCGTTTTTTTTTATTGGAGTCCTTGCTTGATGTTGACCCTTGAGAAAATCATCAGGCCGGATTTCTCATTTTTTCAAATACAAATATCCGTTTTTTATTCTTCTTATATATATATATATATATATATATATATCTATAGATGTATGTGTGTATGCGGATATGTGTATATATATATATATATATATTTGTGTGTGTGTGTGTGTGCTTGCGTGCGTGTGTGTATGTGCGTGCGCTTTTTAGTATTGCGTTAATTGTAAATCCAAAACGATATCGTCATTAAGAAACAGTAAGGCTTATAATATATGCCTAGTTCCAAGATTTCTTATGAATGGAGAAGTTTGTGGTGTATAATTAAATGAAAGAGATTTACTTTTAGACACACTGAATTAATAAATTGGTTCTATAGAGTGAAAATCTGGAAAATGAAAAAATGTATAAACCTTAATTGAGGGTTTAATTTACTTTTTTGCATATATAAGCATTCAACTAAAAGAAAAGCAAGCCTTCACTCAAAACCTAAATAAAAAACTGATGATTCTTTCTAAATTGATAAATAAACTAATCTTTTTAATAAATATAATTATTCTCATTCATTCTTTTTAATAAATATAATTTTATAAATTCTCCACAAGATCTACTGTATTATGTAATGTAACATTACTCAAGAGCATATATTATTATTCATAATTTAATTAATAAATATTTATGAGCAATTCTTATGCTATGCCATCTGATATCTTAAATTTAACCAACAGTTATTTCATTTTAGTAAAAGAGTGTTTTAATGAACCTTTAAAAATGTGTTTACTTGAATAATTTTTTAATAAAGTTTTTTTTTCTCGAAACACTAGGGAAATTCGGTAAAAAGAGTCAGAATGATTCATTGACCCTTAGAAAAGTTCTTGAATGAAGTATATCGACTTTTTTTAAATATGGAATTGCAGATAAAATATTCATTCTTTAAGTGCAGCTTTGCATCGTGTTTACTCTGAAAGTTTCCAATTAAGGACTTTTATAATTTAAACATTTTTTTTCTATTCGCGCATTAAAAAAATGTGAATTATTATTTATTTTTCATATAATCTTGTTTCCCTCTCTTCCACATTCATACGTTTTTAATAAATACTCGTCTTTTTGTTTCTTAGTTTGTTTCATAAGTCTCATGATGTAAGAACTAATGAGATTGTGTCATCTTCATATGGATTCGTCAGTTGCTTTACATGAATTTAATTTTGGAAAACATGAAAAAGCATGTAGACTGTAGCGTACGTGAAAATGCTTTGACTAGTGTGATAGAATTTGACACATAAACTTACATTTGTCGTGCGACTTTGTTGGCATTTAAGACGAATTGCGCATTTCTATATCTTGATGAGACAAATCTCGTTTCTTATTCCAAGAAAAGCAATACTCTCACCCTTAGTGAAAGGAGCAATGCCATGAATATTAGGTTTGAAAATGTAAAAAGTCTCCAGTTAGGCAGGCGGATTTTGACTTCTATTAGGGGATAACTAAAGGTCTAGTGTCGATTTACCTCCACTTCTATGAAGGGAAGTACCTCCTGAGGGAGACAGTATACTGTGGTCAGCAATGACTATCAGGATGTTACAGTCTGCTTCTGCGTTGATGCTTTGACCAGCATCGTACAGATTATCCTGGACATCAAGTAAAAATGGTGTTAAATAATTTATGGTTAACTGAGACACGGACTTTTAATCAGTTAATGATGTTCCAACACAAGAATTTTTTGAAAATGTCCTCATATTTTTAATTTTTTTATGATTTTATTATACTTAATACTAAGATAATAAATGTATTTACAATAAAGAAGCTCTTTGGGGACATGATATTGTTATTTCAGCCTCATAAGCGATATAACATCCATCAGACAAGAGTGTTATTTTTATCTATTGGCTATGCAACTCGCCTACAAATTGTCTACAAAGTCACCCTCAGTCCTAGGGTTATCCACAGTATTCATCCACAATAACCCGTGACCTTGAATTACCGACCTTCGTACAGTTCTTGTGGTGTCCTCTACAGGCAGCACAAGTCTTCAGGCGCATTAGAAACAACAGCCAATATCACCAACAAGAAGTCATACGCATTTGGCACAAATTATCGTTCGTCTCACCACTGACTCACTGCTGGGCGAGTATGTGGTGGAAGTCTTATAAGCTAGATATCATCCACCAAGCTAAAGTGGCACTTTTGTCTAGTGGCTGTGTTTTTTGGCTATAAACTCTAAAGTTTCGAGTTCGATACTCTCTCAGTTCTAGGATAACCTTACCATAATATTTTGAAACTCTTACAAATATTATTCTTTTGTGGTTCATTTATTTCTCATGTTTCCTTTTTATTATGATGAAAATTACAGAAATCCAGTTCATTTCTGGAAAAATTAAACGATTTCACTTCGGAACATATCAGAAAAGAAAAAAAAATTAAATGAATGCCCAGTGAAACATTTTGAAACTAAACATAAGGCCTGATTGTAAAATTATGAATTACAAATTTCAATGAAATACTGAAAATTATTAAATGAATTTAAAAATATTTAATAATTTGGGGAAATTAAAATTATTGTTTAAAAACCAATGTTTATATAAATTTTTAACCTCATAATTTTTAAAAAAAGGCATTATATAAATTTTTATCAAAAAATTGAAAAAATTGTCTATTTGAATTATTTAATATACAATATTTTTCAAAATAACAAAATATAATACTTCATAAAAAATAATTAGTTAACAGTTTAATTACTAGTGCTAAGTGTTTTTCTATAATCCATAGCACTCTTACAGGGTCAAAAATTATTAAGAAATATTAAACTAAAAAACATAATTATCTAAAAAAATTTCTAAGCCATTTAAAAATTTACAGATATTTTATGAGATTCAAAAAGATGGCTATATTCTGTAATCAAGAAAATATCAAAAATACCCTTAGTTATTATCATTCAAGATTATCTCCTTCTTTTTTCTTCTTCTCAGGTAAACAGAGAACAACTTAATAAAGTGTATTTCCTCTTTTGTAAAATTAAGCCTGAAATTTCAGCAAAATTTGTAAAAAGCTCTGTATTTTTCTCCACTGTCAGCATTTTAATATTAAAAGAAATTATTAATAATTAATTAATGAAACCAGGAATTTAAAAAAAATTGGAATGGTTTTAAAATTATATCAAGGATGCAAAAAAAATTTTAAAAATTAATATTTTAATATTTTAAAATGAATTAAAATTAGCTATAAAAAAAGAAAATTCAAAGTTACAAAAGAAAGATATACTCTGCGAAAATTACAAAGAATTTTTTTAGTATTATTTTTTTTTTACTTTTTTACACTTACTTTTTTTACTTTTTAATATTTTTTATTTAATATTTCAGTATTAGTTTAGTATTCAGTATTTTTATTTAATATTTCAGTATTAGTTTAGTATTTAGTATTATTTTAGTATTTAATATTAGTTTAGTATGTAGTATTTTATTTAATAATTTTTATTTTTTATTTAGTATTTTAGTATTAATTTAATATTTAGCATTTTTTTTATTTTTACATAGTATTTTAGTGTTAGTTTAGTATTTAGAATTTTTTATTTAGTATTTTAGTATTATTTTAATATTTAGTATTTTAGTATTTAGTATTTTTTATTAATATAAGTTTAGTATTTTTATTTAGTATCATTTTTTTAAATTTTATTTAGTAGTTTAGTATTTTTTATTTTATTTAGTATTTTTATTGAGTATCATTTTTTTATTATTACTTGCTTAAAAAGCAGTATTTAGTATGTGAAAAATACTAAATGAAACAAATAGTCCTGCTCAGTTAAAAATTAATACCCATTTCTACTTTTTACATTTGCGAGTAAAAGGATTTCTGAAAACTTAAAAGTTGTTTTTCTAAAAAAACATTTGTTCTGGTTTGCCTTAGAGCCAAGTTCATGTGAACATCGAAATTTTATGCCCAAAGTAAAAGTAAATCACTGAATTCTTGTTAGACGCCTCCATAAAGCTTTCAAAATGCGCAGATTATTTGGCGGTATTTGTTGCAGAGGACAAAATAAAAACTTTTCTGTAGTTATTCAAAAACTTTTTCTGGCTACGGCATTTCTCCGAAGACGAAACAAAAGAAAATTTGGAATATTTGCTCAAAGTGCAGAAAAGTCTGTTTCACATTCTTATTCTTTTTGTATTCTTACGTGGAAAAAAAAATGCATTAAATTGCGAGATAAACGTTAGAACGTTTTTACTAAATATCTAGATATTTTTTTTCTTTGATCATTCGAAGAAAAAATATGCATATTATTTTGTGGTATTTATTACAGAGGGCAAAATAACTTTTATGTTGTTATTCAGAATCTTTTTCTAGTTGCCGAATTTCTCCGAAGACGAAACAAAATAAATTTTGAAATTTCCGTCGTTAGTACAGAAAAGTTTATTTCTCGATAGTTTTCTCAATATATTTCGATTCTTTTGTGAAGAAAAATGTATTAAATTGCGAGATAAACGTTAGAACGTTTTTACTAAATATCTAGATATTTTTTTTCTTTGATCATTCGGAGAAAATATATGCATATTATTTTGTGATATTTATTGCAGAGGCCAAAATAAAAACTTAGTTGCATAGAAACTTTTTCTAGCTGTGACATTTCTCCGAAGATTAAACAAAAGGATTTTGTGAATTTTCTTCCAGAGTGCAGAAAAGTCCATTTCGCAACATTTTTCTCATTCTATTTCTTTGTGAATGTTTTGAATAAATAGCGATATAAAAATTAGAAATTTTTACTAAATATCTAAGCATTTTTTCTTTGATCATTCAGAAAATAATTTCTAACGCAACTTTTTCTTTATTTTGATGTCGATTGTTTGTTCAGAAACTCCATTAACGGCAAAAGTACAAAGCGGATATCCCAAAAAAGATCCTGTTTTTAGTTGAATACTTGTCTCGACAGTCTGAGGGTTATTGACTTTCCAGTGGATTCTCCCATAAACAGTGCAGACAGTGCACGTGCCAAACATCGTTTCAAGGTGACACCAGTAACTTATTTCACCCACATATGGGACAAACTAAGAATGCGAAATTCATTAACATCGTCAGATATGCATATTTATTCATAGAGCATGGTTTATATATGCTGCAAATGAATAGAAAGATATAGCAAAACCTGTCATGTTTCCATGAAATAGTTTACTCTAGGTCTGTTTAATTTTGAATATATATGAGTTAGGATTCATGTTATTTATGTTTAATGCAACAGTGTTGTTATTCCAAAAATGGCATTAAAATGCCTCAGAAATTATAGAAATTTTAAAGTATGGAGTTAAATATTCCATGTTCTTATCTTCCAACCAGTGGAGACTCTGAATGTATTATTTTTAATGCAAGTAATAGTGATTATGCTTTCAAATAAATTTAAGCGGTAAAAAGATTATTTGAAAATTAGTATATTTAATTTGAAAATGGTTTGCCAGCTTTCTGGCACAGTGGTAGCGCTTCTTCCTTATGTTCTGGGAGTTCCCGGTTCGGGCATGGTTGTTATTATGTGTGCTATCTGTGAGATGTATCACTATCCCCCCTGTAAAAAGGGGTTGTGCAAGCAAATGTGGTGAGTGTGTAGCTAAGTCGTACTCTTGGTCCTAGTGGCGCTACTTCCAAAAAACCCCGCTCCTTTCGGCTTAAATCTGCTGCTGTATCAGCAGGGGACTTGTCCAATGGTGAGTACCATAAGTAACAACAGTGAAAACGGTTTAAAAACTTTTCAGATAACAATTTCTACAAACAACACTATTAGAATATGACTAAAAAAGTATCAATGTAATTGTGTGCAATTCATAAACTGTAGAATGTAAAAGTAGATAGTAAAAAATCTACATGGTTAAAAAACAAAATCATTACACCTTTGTTAAAAAATGAAATTAATTTCCCTTTCTTTACTAAGTAACATTTAGATTCTGCAGTTTCTGTTACAGGAAACTTTCCTGCTATAAAATAAAAATTAGTGTTTGTAGTTCGAAACGAATGTTTAGAAAATACCTATGCACACATATAACAGCTTAGAAAATCGTGTTACTTAAAATTCGAAAATTTTGTCCAGATTTGTTTTATTCCCTGCTTTAGAGATTCTGTTTCCACCACTATATTTTTTATTCTTGTAGTGATTCTGTTCCCCCACCCAAATATTTCTTTCTTACAATATTCCCCATTTTCTCAAGGTTATCTACTCATACTTCCATTGCAAGAGTATAAAGATTTGGTATATAATTTGCAAGATCAATTTGAATTCGAAATATTAGCCTCCCGAATATATAAGTAACGACCCTTTTGTAAAAATACTTTTGTAGAAAATGAACGTGATTTGCTTATGTATGGACTCGCTCTATAAGAATCAAGACATACATTTTTCTTAGAGTAAATGATAATGTTTTTGCATATAGACAAACGCTGGGGTTTTTTTTCATTCTCAGGGTCGTTTCGAATTTGTATTTTTATTTCTATGATCATTTCTCATTCCTACGATAATTTTCTGCTATATCTATGATCATTTATATTTTTGATATTATCACACTGGTAAAAAAGAGACTCTAAATTATCATCGTAATAATAGAAGATACATAAAATTTCAAATGAAAATGAAAATAATCTGAGCGATGAGAGATGAGAAAAGAATTATGTTAATAATCCTTAAAAATTATTACAGATACCAAAAAAGAAAGACTAATATGAATAATTTAATTAAATTTATCAATAGCACTTCCATCCTGAAATTCAATATGTGCTTTTATAAGTTTGATATCATTTGAATAAGAAAAAACGAATTCATTATACATTTTTAGAATCAATTATAATTTTTTATAAAAATTAAAATATGGATTGAGTTAATGAAGTAATTTGACAATAGATCCTTATTTTATCATTCACGTTGCCAGTTGAATATAATTTAATGAAATTATGTATATATTGTATAAGTAATGAAGTCTAAATAAAATTTGAAACGAACTTAAAATTAAAAGAGGACCAAATCTGAAGAAAAAAACAAAACAAAAAAAAACTGAATAGATTTAGAATGAAATTAGACACTAAAATAAATTATGTATGGTATTTTTAACATCTAAATTGAGACATGTTACACATATAAAAATCAAAAGTAAGTGAAAGTAAATTACAGCATTAGTGATATTAACATACAGCGATTAATCAAAAAATTTCTAGGAGAAAGTTGTCAGTAATTGCAGCTTTAACAAATTACCTTCTCTGTCTAGAATATTCATAAATAACCTGATAAATATGCAATGAATCTCATGAAACAGTTAAATTATGATGAAAAGTGAAACAAATATTGATTTAAGAAAACAAGGTAAATGTTCGACGGAGAAATATTTGATATGTAATCATTTAACATTTTGACTTTTTGTGTGAAAAAAAAGAAGAAAAGTTTATTTCTCTGTCTCAGAAAATGGAGCACAGAGCATTCTTAAAATCATTCATTTACATTTTGGCCTGAAACTTTAATAACAGGGCGTAGATAAAATATTTCTCAGCATAATAAAAAGTGAAAAGTATATATTTTTGTATTCTTGGATAATAAAAAAAGCAATTGTTTCTTTTAAGATTTCAAAAACATTTTAAAGCGATTTTACTTGCATTCTTAAATAAATGTTGAGATTATTTTTATGCTTTTCTTTCACAACCAAACTTTCATAAAACTTATATATTATGTTTAATGAAACATCCTTAACGCTTTGGGAGGGGGCTTGGAATTTTTGAAATATAATGAATAACCCCCCAATCTAAGTGATAGGTTATGTAGACAAAGATTTTGCAATTAATTTTTAATGTATATTTTCAAACGAGGATAGTGTCCTAATTTGAGGACATGTCCGTCTATAATATTCATTATGTAAATTATTCTTTCAAAATGATTGCTCAAATTTCCTATGGTAATAGTAGTAGTTGCAAATATTTTTATTTATGTTTTAAATAATTTGAAAAATTGTAAATATTAAAAATACTATTTATGATACTTTTCTTTCGCAATTTTTAATTATATCACATACAAAAATAATATAAAAATAGAAACCATTGGAATTTAATGCAAAATATTAATTAATAATAAGAACTATCTAACTAAAATTCTAAAAAATATATGATAACAATAGAGTTTAAATTTATAAATATCAAATAGAAAGCAAAAAAACTTAAGAATAACTCATTATTTGGCAAGAAATCTTTCGAAATATGCAGAAATGCCTTTTTGACAATGATATATTGCATGTTTTGCACACTATTCAAGTGTTATGCACATTTTTTTGGAACTTTACAGAAAAGAAGCTCAAAAAATTAAGCAGAGTAAAAGCGTTAGTAACGAGAAACAGTTTGGAATGAAAGGCAAATCTGAAATCTAAAATGTTTTCAAATATGGGTGGTCTTTCTCAGAATACAGTGCCCCCCCCCCCATACAAAAGCGAACGAAGAAACAAACGTTCTAGAAAGGGGGGGATATTCCCAAATGAGACTACCCAGAAATCAACCACTTTGGTTCGCTTTTAAACTAATTTGAAGCTTCAAAATAATCATGACTTTAAACCTCATGGATAGTATTAGAAAGTAAATGATTGATTTTGATAAAAATTTCAATTTTTAAAAATTAGTTGTTTTTTTTTAATTTCAAACAAAAAATCTAGGCGAGGTTTTAACATAAAATTAATGTTAATAAAACAAAATAAAACTTTTCGAGTTGCCATCTATTCATTAGAAAAGAGCCCAATTTTACTTTTACAACAACCTTTTGAGTTTTAAAACTAATAGTGTTTTTTTACATATTTTTTTAAAATTGGTGTCCTCTTTTGCTACCTCTGTTCTAGAAAGGGTTAACCCGTTCGCATAGACATCTCTCTTCTGTTTAGAAATTCTAGGATTTTATAAATTTTACAATTGTTATTTCCTATACATTTATGAGAAATTTTGAAGAAAAAGATTAGACCAGATTATTATTACAAAAAATTATTATTATAAAAAAGATTATTATTATAAAACAATTTATCTCATTCTCACAGGTGGGTGGGCCTGTGCTACCGTTTTAAATTTTTTAACGTTATGACCATGGTAATCTGAAGCATTGATTCAAAGATTTTCTCAAGTCTTTCTACTTAAAGGCAAAATAATGATAGCTCAAATCCATCACGGATTTATGAAATTTTAGAAAATGATCGTAATACAGAATCTGAACAAAGGCCAGATTCCACCTACTCCCGAAAATCTGACTAAATCCTTTATTTCTCTCAAGAAAAGTAACTAATCCTTATATAAAATGCATTCTTTTATAGTATGAATAAGTTGTTTTGAAATTTATGGCAAGAATACATTTTATTCTGAATGAGGAACGATAAAAGTTTTTTTTGAATATGTACATAAAAATGAAAGACGAAAATTATGATTTTTCAAAGATGTATGTTTAAGCTTTCTTATCCAAAATTTTCATCTGTAAACTGTCTGTATAATATAGATTTTCATACTCCTTCAATATTTTTATACAAGAAAAAATTACTTGGATTAAAAATAATGTTTTATATAGCTGGACGATTGGAAAAGGAGGTGAATATTGTAAAGATATGGATAAAAGCTGCTAAGTTCATTTTTTCTTATTAATAATCGCTTGTATACCTTAAATAAGACCATATTTGTATAAGAATTTATTCATATACAAACAGCCGGTGAGCAAAAAAGTGAGAGCTTGTCAATTTGATTTTAAGTCTAAAAAATGTGCTCTTGTGCTGAAGGATTAAACAGACAATAATTTTTGAAAAGTTTTAAAAAACTTACCAAAGTCCAAAGCCTTGACTGGCCGGTGGACCACGTCAAGTAGACGACCCACCTATAAATAAATCAACATTATGAAATTATATAAATTTAATAGCTGGTAAACGAAATCATTTTATCACTACTAATTAAAATCAGTCAACACATTTTAAAAATCTATTTAACAGCTTTTCTATCATTTCAATATTTGCCCGATACTTATCGATTTTTCACATTTTGATATTTGAGATCGAAATCATCTCCATTTGAATTAAATGTCAGTGTCATGGCTTGCATTAAATTCCCCAATCCTCTCTCAAGCAAAATGCTTCTCTTTTAAATAAAAATTGATTTCTAGTTTAAAATGTTTTGAAGAAAAATAAAAGCCAGAGGAATTTTTAAATGATCCACTAGCATATTTTTTCCCAAGAAGATTCCCTTTTAAAGGTTTCCGGAAACTGAAAAGCTACGTCATTACCACCAAATGATTAAAAATACTCTGATGTCAACGGCATTTTCCCATTCATATAACGCTGACTTTTAGAAGTTCTTTAAAGGAGTTTGTTTTTTTAAACTTTAAGCAATGATTTCTTTTATCAATAGCTTCTCTTTTTTTCACTATTAGTACGAATGCAGGGATTTAATCCGTTACTTTTGCCTCCACTGCCAGTGGCTTTCTTTCATAAATTTTAGTTTTTCATTTCTTAAAATTTTATGCTTCGTCTTTTTAAAGAATTTATGCAAAGTAAAATCAAAAGCATTTTACATCCATTTTTTTTTGAAATCATATGCTCTAATAATTGTGTTGCTCTTTCTTAGGCTCAGAAACTTCTGATGGCATTTGAAATATTTTTTTATAATAATCATTTTTAAAGAATTTTTCCTTGGAAATCTTATGACTTGGTATTGAAATTTTCTATTAATTAGAAATGGTTTTTTGTTTTACAAAGTTAGTTTTTAAATAATATAAAACATGGAATCACATTTCAAAAATTGCAAAAATCTTCTCTATATTTTTTCCTCAAAACAAATCTATTTAAAAAAAATGCAATTGTCTTCGTTGCTTTTAATCTTTTGGTATTTCTTAAAGAATCTCAGCTAAGAAAACAATACTATTAAATAAAGCGTAAAATTTTATGCAAGGATATATGCACCTCGAATTGCAACAGGAGTGTCCTATAATCCAGGGCAGAGTACCACAACACACCTTACTAAATCACCATTGTTTGAATTGAGCAGGAACTCAGTTTTCAGTGAGCATAAGGGATTAACACGCCCTTTGCTCGAATTTCATTTCACTCCCTCATGGTTAGGTAAGCAAATTAATTAATTTTATGTACTGGGACAGAAAATCGTCATTTCATTCGTGGTAAGTAGTCCGTATTCAATAACGATTGGAATGTCCCCTCATTTCCGTTAATATTCTGGGACAATATCATTTAATTTCATAGCACGGCAAAGATATTTTGCTGCTGAAAATAGTTTGGGAATCTAACAGATGCCCCATTCTTAGTTTTTCGTGGGGCATTCTTTGAAAGTTTGGGAATGTTCGTCTATTCTCCTTCGAAACTTCGGAAATCGAAGCATACCAGCCTGCAAACACTTTTAATAGTTGACCTGAAGCAGTATTCTAACTATATGGCCTATTATTGGGCTTTAATATAAATTATACTTATCATATATATATTCTATTCCAGGATATCATTTTAATTTAATTAGTCTATTTAAACTCCTAAACAGATAATAATTTTGGAATTTTAGATATATTAAAAGAAAGTGATGTTTGGATGAAAGAGCATCATTTTATTAAAATCAGTGAGACATAATATATGTAATATTAGATATATTAGCGATGTATGGCATAAGAAATAATCTCATTCGACACTAGAATATTCAGGATATAGGGTTTGCTTTAAAAAAATTATATTTTGTCTTTTTTCTTAAATAATCGCATTTGATACGAGAATATTCAGGATATAAGACTCTTAAAAAATCTACCGTCTATTTTTTTTTAAATAATCTCACTTGACACTTGAATATTCAGAATATATATCTTTAAAAAAATCTACTGTTTATTATTTTTAAATGAACTCATTTGGTACTAGAATATTCAGGAAATTTCACTTTTTGTAAATCTCTTTTCTTTCTCTCTCTCTCTCTTTTTGTGAATCGCAAATTTAAATTTATCGAAAATTTTGAATTTGAAAATTATAATTTTCGAAAAGTAACATTCACAACACTTTTACGCCTAAATAGTGAACTCATTGAAAAATCTAAAAATAATCTGACATTTCTGAAGGCTATTCTAGAACACTTGAAATTTATTTCTACACATTTACTCTTGTGCTTGTATTTATAATTTTCTCATCAAACCTTATAATAAGTTATTGGTGATTCAAATTATTCCAAAATGATTAATCGTACTCTTAGGAATATTCAGGTAGCTAGCTTAGGAATATCCAGGAATACCCAGGTAGCCTATCACTTTGACATATTTTGAAAGAATTTATCAATTATTGCCTCGATTAACAAAACATAAGAATCTGTGCATATTCCAGGTATACAATATCTTTATAACAAGTAAATAATACTGTACCGAATGATGTCGCGATACGAACCTGCGACGCTAGGACATTAGCCTAGTAACATAACCACTACACCAAAAGTAGACTCCGGTATTGTATATGTTATCTGGCTTATGAAGCTTGCACCACAGTACTCCCCCGCCAGTGAGTCGGCGGAGAAACGATCAACTTTTATAGCGCCAAGTGTTATGGCGGGTTGCTGCTTGTTTGCGTCAAGTGAGTCTGCCGACTTTGCTTTGCTTGCGTCAAGTGTGTTTGACGACTTTTTGATTTGCTTGTTGCTTTGATTGAGTTTTGACGACTTTGTTTGTTTTTGCTGCAGGTAGATGGCTCCACAACTGTTGCGTGAGGTTGCGTTGTCAAGATCACCTATGTACCGAATGATGGTCGCGATACGAACCTGCCACGCTAAGTACAGTAGCCGAGTAACATAACCACTACAACAAAAGTCGGATTCGATATCGTAGATGTTATCTGGCTTATGAAGCTAGCGACACAACATAACAAATATAATAAAATACTTTTAAATACATTGACAATATGAACTCAATATTGCATGCAGCGACGCTTTTTTCTTATTTTTAATTATTAGGTGCAGAGGCTTCATGATATATTGTATCTTTCACCCACTGCTTGTTTTGTAAATTGCCCTTTAGAAAGTATTATATTTAAATAAAAATTTCCAAAATAACAGTATTAATTAAATGTTCTATAAACCTACATGGAGCTACCCTCACCCTACTGAAGCATCCGGGGGCCTTTGAGTGATCAAGCTGACACAGTAATCGACCATGCACTGAGATTAACGTAAAATAGCCTCCCATTAAGGTGTAACCCATTCATTTACCTCTCCTTCGAAGGAGTGTGAACCGACATCATAATTAATGCAACTCAACATCACCATTTTTATATATTCAAGATACACAAGAGTCTCTAACCAATTAGGAAAGTTCTGATCTTCATATCTGAGGTGCCCCTAGTGGGATAAATACAATATAAAGGAAACTATTTTATTAACTTTTAATATTCTTGTCAGATACAATAACTGGAAAAAATTCCCAAATACTTCTCTTTTCGGCAAATGATTTATAAAAGAGCTTTTCTTCAGTGAATAATCTCTAATGACATTTTGAACCATAATACATAAAACGATGTAGGGAAACTACGCCATTTTGGTTTATTAGATACTAAACAATATACAAAATGGCATGATACATGCTAATGAAGATAGAAAGGAAAATTATAACCTCAAGATTACATTTACAAAAGAATTCTAGGGTTATCTGTCCCAAAACATGATAATAATTAGAAGGACATAAAAAATCATCTTATCTTTGATAATTACAAGCACACGAATAAAATCGTTCTTGAATGTCTGATATTAATTGTTATCTTGCTAATAAAATAATGTGCTTCTGTATATTTAAGAAAAATCATACTCTTTATGTTGTAATGGTTACACTATTAGATTACATAATCAGGGCCAATTCATGGAGATAAAAAATACTGTATCGTAAAGAGGGCTCTGTAGTTATTTTAATGATATTAACTCAAAATGCTATATATTCAGTCCTAGCATGATTTTTTTTATTTAAATGAAAAATATAACTTCCCCAGAATTCACTAAATCATACTCTATATTGTAATAGTTACACTATTAGATTACATAATAATGGCCAATTTATTAGTTAAAAATTATTACATTAGAAAGAGTGCTATAAAGTTATTTAATGATATTAACTCAAAATTCTATATGTTCAGTCATAGCATTTTTTTTATTTAATTGGAAAATATAACTTCACCAGAATTTAGAATTTAATAAGATGTAATGGGAAAATGTATTGCTTTTATTTGTAATTTTGAAACAGTAAATTGAATTTCTTTACCAAAATAATAAAAAAGTAAAAAAATACGAATGCTTGTATAAAGAATTGTGACCACTTTAATTATCTATATAAATGTATAATTTAGAAACTAAACGAGAATTTTTAGGATGGTTACACTATTAGATTATATAATCACGAAGTTAAAAATTACTACATTGGAAGGAGTTCTATGAAGTTATTTCAGTTATATTAGTTCAAAATTCTATGAACTCAATCTTAGCATTTATTTAATTTGAAAATGTAACTTCACCAGAATTCAGTATTTGATAAGATGTTATGGGAAAATATATTGATTTTATTTGTAATATCTAAACAGTAAATTGAATTTCTTTACCAAAATAATAAAAAAGTAAAAAATACGAATACTTGTATTAAGAATTGTGACCACTTTAATTATCTACATAAATATTTAGTTTAGAAACTACAAGAGATATATTTAAGGCTTAATTTTAGAATATGTTTAAGCCTCATGCATCTCAGACCTAACATCTACACACTGACTGTTTTTAGTATCTCACGACTTCAGAAGATAATAATGTAAATAAAATGTGAAATGAAATAAGTCACATTTAAAAGTCTTGGCCATCACACTAAAAATAATTAAACGTTTTACGTGGCAGTTTCTTTTCTAAATATTCTCAGGTGAATCCTCAATCTTCTCATACATGTGTTTTGCATTGCCGTATCAAAAAAAACCCTCTCAATTTGGAATACTTCTAGGGAATTAAACGAGTACAAAATTTCTTATATATCATGATATATTGATCCAAAGATTGGACCTCAAAATTCAATTTTTCTATCTTGTTGCTCTTCCATGTTATCACACTCACCTACATTAGTAAATACGTCCTCTGATGACTAGATTTTATCTAAACTTTATTGCTTATCAACAATTCTGATGATAAAAACAAAGCATTTTATCTTATTAGATTTGTTAATAAAGTGTTCACATATAATCAGATAGATTAATGAACAAAAAAATTTCTCTGGATACATTTAATAAAAAAATTTTTTTTTGACTTTTAAACTTTGATAAAAAGATCACAAACTAAATAACAATCATCTGATTCATTGCAATTTTATAGTGTTTTCAGATAGAGAAAAACAAATAAATATATTCAAAAACTGATTTTTTTTACTCAGAGTGATTTTAAATATTGAGGTTTATAGAAAACACTATGCTGTTTTTTTTCCTGCATTTATTCTTTTAAGAAGTTCTTTGTATGTTTCGCGCACGGAAAAGTAAAAAAAAATCCTTTATCTTATTGCTGGAGACTATTATCATACACAATATTCGTTTCATTACTGCTTATTCTCTCAAAGGTCAAAATAAGTCTGTCAAAGGTCAAAGTAAGTCTGAGAATGCTGTGTGAGTGATAAATTGTCATTCCAGCAGTCTTTGTAAAATACAATCTAACGTGTTATTGGTGTTCGTTATACTAAAGTTAGGATCCATCGCTTCTATCAATAATAAGTATCAACATTTCTGATTTGGAGAGTTGACAAGTTGTAGTATTTTTAAACAATGTGTTACATTTGTTTCCATCCATTATTTCACAGAGAGCATAATTGTATTAGCATGTGTTCCAGCAAATCCAGACGGTTCCGAGGAGGAGAAATGAGCAGCTCTTTCAATATTTTTCTTTTCTTTTCTCATTGGTGAATGATTTGTAAGCGGCGTTGTATAAATTTGAGACAAGACCCATTTGCTCGTTAGCAGTCCTTTATCTGACATTTCCAGAATTACACTAATCAATGTTTTTTCTTGGTTGCCCCCCTCAAAGTCCTGTTTCAAAGAAAATTGTTGGAGCTATTTGGGTTATTTCAATATGCATATGAAATGTAAATCATTAACATTCCTTTGATAAATAACTTCTCTTTGATACTTCCTGTTACGTTAAAATCTCTTTCATGGTGAGGTAATTTTACGAACAGAAATGTTCGTAATAACAATTTTCTTTTAACAATAAATTTTATTTTCTTAAAACAAAGAATGCTTGAATTAAAAGATAATTGAAAAGCGATAATATTTATTATTAATGTTGAAAATATTTAATTCCTAATAGAAATTCATTTTAAAAAGATTCGTTTTGTCTATAATTTTTTTTTGTAATTCTATTCACAAATGTTACTGAAAAGGTGACAGAGAATACCTTAGAATCATCTAATACTAATTAGAATTTATTTCATTTCATGCAAAATGTTCAAATGAATTCGATGTATAATTAGCCCATAATTTTTCACTTAAACTGTGCTATTTTTCCCATCAATGATTTCATACTATTTTCAATTAAAACACTTCTTTTGGTATTTTGAATCATTCTAAAAAGTTTAATCATTTTATGAAAGTTAAAAAAAATTGGAAATGATAGAAAAACTATGTTTAAGAACTTAGACAATAGGGAATCAGATTTTTAATAATATTAAATCACCACAATTACGCTAAATAATGTTAATACTATAGCTAAATAATAATATAGATAAAAGTTGTTGGAATAAACTTTTCAAAAATATTTCATAATAAACCTATATCTAATTAAACCCGAACAATTGAACTTCCACTTCGGAATTTAGATTTTACTGAACAAGGCATATATCTCTAAGGAATTTGAATACAAGAATGTATTTATCTTTTGTTTAAGGATGCAAAATTAAAAATAAATTTATAATTAATTTCATTTATTTAAAATACATGATTAAAACTTCATAATACTATTTTTTAACCGTCGAAACTGAGAAAGAGATTAATATCGGTTTAGCAAATGAATACGTTTGTTTTTGCTTGACATTAGTTAGCAATAATAGTTTATATCCCAAGTGTATGATAACATAATTGATTTTAAAATTATTCTACAAAAATAATCAAACCAAATTCTTTTTCATTCGAGAACTTCTGGTGTCATTTTAGGAAAACTAAATAAAATGGCCTTTTGTAAGTGTTTTATAATTAAATAATTGGATCTCTGGGAATATTTATTATAGATGATGCTGGGATTGTGAAGGAATTATAATTTGAGACTCTATTATTCAAATTTGCATTCTAAAAGTTTTCTGTACACCTTTTTATAGAAATATTATTTAAGAATTCTAAGACCAAATCTATATGCTAGTTTTAAGATTTTTTAACTCTAGATGTTTGTTTGTTTTTTGCAAAGTAAATTTAAATTCATTATTTTTTATTAAATAGCCATGTCAAAATTTATTCATAGGCATATCATATTAAATAGCCAGTTTTAAAAATTGGTCAGTTACGTTGAGTTACAAGAAATACCTTACCAAATATTAAGAGTTTCAAAATTACCATAAACAATTTGCCTTTAATCAATGCTATTTTTTTTATCGGA
>JAOUZG010050968.1:18339248-18358295 GCA_026289955.1 Argiope argentata
TTCCAAAATTTTTCAAAATCTATCTTAATTTAGCCCATTACCAATACCATTCTAAAATATTCTCTTATTTCCTGATCCATTCAACTCGTTTTAGGTAATTAATCCAACAGAAGCTGTGTAGAAGATTCTGTATATTCAACAGAAACAGCTAAACGCCGTCACTTTCCCACACTCCATGTGAGAGATGAAAATTGTCCAGGCAACCACATTCCTTAAAAAGGATCCTTGTGTTTCCCTTGCCGCTTATGCGTGTGTTATGGAAGTCCCCATCGAAATCTGATTTTATAAGCTCTGTAAAAAATACTATCCCTATCAACATTTTACGGTATTCATCCAGGGATAATGATTTCTCGCCTTTTTTTAAGCTTCTGCTTTTCTACTGAGCTGTGAGCGTATGCGCCTTTTCCGTCAGGTTGTAAATAATACCTGCTTCCGGTGATGGAATAAAACGAACCTAAAAATTCAAACTGTATACCATCGATATATAAGATTATAATGGATGGCTAAATTAATTTTAGTTAATGATATTATCTGGGAAGAAACAGTTACAATTAACAATACTTCCCTGATTTGAATATTCTTAAAAATAATTCCATTGAACCAGAATTTATGGTTTTAAAATGTCTATAATCTTCTTGATGAGTATGCATATAATCTATTATTTTCAACATGAAACGGATTTAGATTAGAAAGCGTTAATGTATATTTGTTTCATTTCAGTGAAATTATCCAAAATATTTTATTCCAATTTACAATTATATTTCTACTCTGTTTATTACAGTTATTTTGCAGTTTTTTTACGAATTATCGGGAATAGATTTAAGAACCGTTAGAAAAACTCAAATGAACAACGAATTCGCAAAAAGGTAGCTTTAATGATAAAACATCTCTATATACCATCCAAAATTTGCTTAGTAATACAAACTAAAAGTTTTTCAATGTAAAAAAATAAACTGTTAAGGGGACAACAAATCCAATTAAATTATCGAAATCTCATCATGGCTCATTTTAATCTTAATAATATCTAATTCTCTTTCAATGCACAATTTGAGTTATTCAGATTTTTCTCAAATTCTTAACCGAAACAATTAGAGCTCATTGAAATCTATACGAACTAATTATTGTCTTCTTCAAACTCTTCTTTCCATTTAAAATACTTTTTTTTAAATTATCGAGAGCTCTCAAGATGCGTTAACGTTGAATTCTTCATTTTGAAACCAATATCAAAGCATTTTCTTTAGCCGACGTAAAGTACTTCATAGAATGATGAGATTGCTCGAGGCAAATAATAATTTCAATGCTTTCTAAGTCGATTCTTTGAAAGAATGCTGGAAAGGAATGTGATTTGTTTTTCCAAGTAAATGCGTTATTAATATCCCTCTTGAATCGGGGCAATTTAGAGTCAATTTGCTTCATTTGATTTAAAATGATGAAATAAAGAGCAGCCAATCAAATATGCAGAAAATTATGCCATTTTCTTATAAAATAAATTGGGGAATAAAGCACATTTTATGGAGAAGCCTTTATTAATCAGGAGACTTTTTTTCCAGTTTCCGACTGGAACTCTAAAAAAGTATTTTTCTATTGAAATTTGATCAGAAACAGCAAAAAAAGTTTCCATGGATATAAAAGCCATAGCAAAAATCGAAATGATATTATAAATGCAATAAAATAGAATATGGATTACTTTTTTTTAATCTGCAGGTGTATTTATTTATTTATTTTTGATATCTCTTAACAAAATCTACATGCATATAGCTTTGTTTTTGAAACATATTTGTAAACAAGACGCATAAAATATTAGATCATAGATTATATTTAAGATAAAAAGGAATATATCACTAACAATTATTAATAAAACTGAAAACAAAATGAAAATTCCCTTTTATTCTTGAACTTAACAGTTGAAAATAATTTTAAAAAAAATCTGGTGGAAAAAATATTAAAATAAAATAGTGAGACTTTGAAAGAGATAGTATTTTAAGTATACTTGAATTTTAAATATATTCACAATATATTTTAATATTCAAAAACGGTTATTGCCTTTCTTTCTTGTGATTTTTCAACTTAAATTCGTAAGGTATTGTTTATAGTTCACCCAATACTGAATTTTTTTTCATCTCCAAATAATTGATAATTTTTCGATTGTCTATTCTTTCATACGTTCTATAACTTATTTTTATATTTATTTAGAAATCTTTTAAACTTTTTAAATCTTTTAATTTAATATTTTCTTTTTATTAATAATTTTGAAAATTTAAAAAGGCTGAATTTTTACCGGAACTATTTTTTAAAACTTCAGAAATTTTACATGCAATTGAATTTGCAAAAAATATTTAGTATAAAACCCTATTTCTGCAAATAAAAAAAGAAATGAAATGAAAAAATTCATTCAGAAACGATTCATTTAAGCTTTTAGATTTCCTTTTTACAGCAGATATTTTTAATAAATGGCTTTACTATTTGACCGTAAATGAAAATTACGAGTTCCATCTCAAAATAGTCCTGTAGCTTCTAAATTGTAGGTCAGTCTATTAAACTCTAAGTGTAATAGACTGTTAGTGCACGTAAAGTGTGATGCATAAAGTAGACAGCATTGATGAAAATTTTTGTTCAAAATCCTAGTAAATCACGTAATATAACTGGAATTAAGAATTTCTTCAAAATTTAACTTGATTAATTGATAAATTCAGCTTGATTAATTGTTAAATGTAACTTGATTAATTGATAAATGTAGCTTGTTTAATTTATAAATGAAGTTTGATTAATTGATATATGTAGCTTGTGTAATTGATAAATGAAGCTTGTTTAATTGATAAATGTAGCTTGATTAATTAATAAATGTAGCTTATTTTATTGATAAATGTAGCTTAATTAATTGATAAATATAGCTTAATAAATATAGAGTTAAAAGGAAGGTAACTAATGACAAATTTCAAAAAATTTTGTATACTATGTGGGTTCTCTCCTTTAGAATAAAGTAGCATAATTTCATTCATATTTCTAAGGGATAGATGTAGATTTATATTTTTAAAGATTTGTAGAGATTTTTTAGTTAAATCTCTTTTTAAGGAATAATAACCTTAGTATTTTTCCTCATTGACCTAAAAATCTTGAAACGATTTTTGATCCTTTATAAAATTATAGGCATATTGCTTTTTGAAAAGAAAACACATAGATCATTCACATTTAAATTAGAGATATTAGGATACATTCAGATTAATTGTTTAAATCTCAACTATTTTATTAGGTAACTGAACATTCTAAACATAAAAGAAACTAGCAGTACCTACCGCACGATGCTGCCCATGGCATAGCATCCAAGACGAAAAATCAGCTTTAAACTTGTCTACCTCCACCCGATATGACACGGGCATGTTACGCAGCATCAAACAAACGTAAAAATGTATTTAAAAATTATCAAAAATTGCAACAAAACAATTTTTGTAACACACTTTCAGAAATATTTAGACTGTTAAAAAGGTTTTTATTTTGATACGACTTTTGGGAATTATAAGGTTTGGTTCTCTGTATAAAATCAGACGTAAACAAAGAAATGTATCATTTATGCATACCACAGCTCTTGCCATTTACACATGCGTTGTTTGAGGTTTTCGAGCATTCGTGTATAAGTTAAAATTGCAATTATAAAAATCCTTTTTTATTTTGATTTGACTTAAATGTTCTAAAACCTTTCCCAATAAATGCTCCACAAAATGGTGTAAATATCTCCAATAACACTTTATGATTTTAGTTAGAATAGAATAGTTCTGAATCAATCCATTAACTTTTTCCCGAATTTGTCTGGTTCAAACGTACAGACGTTTTCATGAGACTTTAATTTAAACTATGTATACATAGAAGATATTCGCTAACCGAACGTTTCTTTTTTGTTCATTTCCCTTACCTCGAAACAAACGAAGATATTTTGTCTTTGATATGTTCCAGCCAGGGTTGGATTTCCTTCTTTTAGACTTAATGAAATTTGAATAGATGTGTAAAATCAAACGTTAACAAAAAATATATTACATAGGCATACCACAACTCTTGCTATTTTCACATGCACAGTTTGAGGTTTTCGTGCATACGTGGAAGTTAAAATCACAATTATAACACTACTTTTTTATATGACTTAAAAGCACTGAAACCTTTTCTAATAAATGATCTATAAAATGTTATGAATATCCCCAATATCGGTTAACTATACTCTATGACAAAAAAATGGCCCATTAAGAAGGAGTTGTAAGATTGAGACGAAAATTGGTGGATCGGAAGAAAATGTACATAATAGTAAATGATTAAAATTTCAGAACAATTGAATAATTCATTTCAGAGTTACAGTAACAAGTTCAATAAGGAGTTGACCCGTCTCTAGACATTCCAATCTGATCGAGCCCTCCATCACTATAGTCTGGTTCGGCAGTGTGCAGGCTTGAGTGGCAAGTGGCATAACGGCAGACACGAGCGTAGATTTCACTGTTTCAACCGTCTGTGAATGGCCATGTTGGACACTGGTGTTTGGGTTGAACGTCTGATGGTTGATAGAGATGAAGAAGGTACTGTGACAGCTGATCGGACAATGACTCTGTCCTCGCGATCTGTTGTGGCCCTATGCCGACCGTTACCATCCTGACGCTGAACTCCGTCATTTTCCACCCATCCTTGCCAGCATCTTCGAATCACCCATCGCTTCGACTCAAATGACGAACGATTCTCCGATTTGTCCAACCGGCCTCTTTCAATCCAGTGATAAGACCTCTGTCAAACTCTCTGTCAAGTTGTAATGAGAATGAGCCCTGCGGCTAAGCATTTTTAAGTTATTGAAAGGTAATCTGAATCGCAATCAAACCGAAAATTTTAACAACGTTGAAGAACTGCTCCTTAGATATATATGCTGGTTTCGATGAGCTGGAGATCAAACTATTCATTCATTGGACGCTAGAATTTAATCATTTGAATATCTAGTCAAAACACTCATGCATACGAAATTTCAAAGCAATTGGATGATTGCTTCTTGGCGAGTCGAATTTTTTGTTATAGAGTGTATTTCACGAGTTTTTGTGGTTCAAAAAAATAGACGCTTTCCAGGAGACATCATTTTATACTATGTATAGATGATCCGGGGAAGTGTTAAAACTCCCGATTTTATTCTTAAAAGTAATCAAGAAACATATAAAAAGTTGCAATCGCCTATATATATTGCCACAGATGGAATTACATGAATGCGATTTCTGTTGGAATAGAGTAGTTCTGAATCAATCGCTCTCAACTCAAAAAAACAGGGAACACCAAACCTTTAATTAGTAAAATCTCCTTTCTAATAAGTACTTTGTTTTAAGTAGAAATGTTCGTTGTAATTAAAGTCTGTGATTAGAAAACTAATTAACTAAACCTATTGCTAAACAGAAGGGAAAGAAGGAAAAATACTTGATTATTGGAATTAAAAAAAACGATTTGCTTATGTCTTTGAAATATCTTAGCACTTGTTTAAGTGCATGAAATGAAATGGATTTTTTTCTAAATGATGATAATTACTACTGCTAATTCAATAAGTTTTTCATTCTTATTCTTAACATATTGGCGTAATTTCAGAAAAGAGGAATACGACCGATTGCTGCCATTTAATTGAGGAAAACTTTTAAAAAATATCATTAATAGTTATGTTTAATAAATTAATAATTATTCTTGATAAAAGTTTAAGAAAAAAGCATTTAGAAGTTATTTTTTATAAATATTCATTGCCTTTTTGCCCTTTCTAATAATGCTTTTCCTATCTTTCAAGAAATTGCATATATTTTCGTAATTTTAGACATAAATGAATTTTAAATTTAAAGTTTTAGCAATTCAAATTTGAGTTTTGAAATTTTTCGTTTTATGAAATAATAAATATTGAAGGATACAAAATTGTAGAGAAAGCAACATTTATCAAACAACCGTGCATGGTTTTCAGTAATTTTAGTTGGCTTAAACTGTCAATAAAAACCAAACACAAATATCGTAATTTTTTTATGAATAATCTTTTACTATCTTTTCTTTAACTCTATATAATAAAACTTATTCTGATTATTTTATAAGTGTAAGATTAATATAAGAAATAAATGCGGGACTTACATGTTGTCTATTATATGTGAGATTAATTCTAAATTATTAATTGTTTACTTTCGGAACATGAAATAAATTAA
The DNA here is from genome assembly GCA_026289955.1 of Argiope argentata. NCBI lineage: Eukaryota > Metazoa > Arthropoda > Arachnida > Araneae > Araneidae > Argiope > Argiope argentata. The sequence continues at coordinate 18,345,431 of JAOUZG010050968.1, forward strand.
GAAAAAAACTTTTAACAAAGAATTAAAATGCAGTCTTATTTTAATAATTCTATAATTTAAGAAAATTATATTAAATTATTTCATTATTGCATCTAGAATGTAATTTTTCTCGTAAACTCATCTGTAGATGGCGCTCGTTTGAATTCAAAATTTAATTACATTTTCGATTAACTGATAATTAATTTCGGATAATATTCAATAGTGTATTTCATTGAGAAAACATTACTACAGTAAATTTGAGTACTTCTAAAGAATGAGAGTAAAAAATCGATAAAAAAAAGTTTTCTAATTAGCTCCAAACATAAAGAAAGACAGAATACATAAGACAATAAAAAATTATGTGAAATGGACTTAACAGTTTGATTTTAGCATGTATACCATAAACGTATTAGAATTATTTGACCATACTTGAGTTTGTATGGAATAAGTTTAGTTTAATTATATTAACTCCATGTTTCTTTAAAGCAACACTAGGACTATTCTAGGACATATCTCAAAATTTTGAACCAAGGTTCGGATAACGAGAAATAAACTTGAGTTGGTACACCTGTCTTTAAATTTCCTCACCACACCATTGGGAGGATATTTGATCCCGACTGATTTAACATGAACTATACCAGTGTAAAAAGCGTTTTTTTGGTGGAACAGTGTCCCGAACTTGATACCCTCCGATTCTGATCCCGTACTACCAGTCCACACAGGCATGTGTAAAAAAATCATATTCCTTATCACTCATTTTTCATGAGCTTAAACATGCATTGTTATTGATGTTCTCGTGTTGCGCTTTACAACGGAAGAAGGGGGCAGTAGCTTCTGAGGGTAAATCTTAGACAGACTCACCGACTCGCCACGAAGGCACACGGATTAACCATAAAACTGAATGACCGGATCTTCGCAACAGCAACACTGGCGAGCACTGCGGTAAAGTTCAAATGGCCATCACCGGCCACGTTAAAACTCACTCCGTAGGCAGCACGTTTCATCATAGATAGGAGGAGTTGAACCCCCACCTATTAGTGTACACACCCAGGGTGGCGAGATCCAACTGCCATACCGGAAGCCTTTCAATCTCAATTACGGTGCCCCCCTGCGGGAATCAGCTTCTGAAGGTATGGACCCCTGAGCACCAAAAGGGCAAAAGCCTTACTTATAGCTCCCACATGTGATTATTATTAGCGCTTTTTTTTTCTAGAAACACGGCGGATGCTCAACCCTTTTTACGGGGAGGATTTCATTCATGCATTTTATTCATTCATTCACAGATTGTAATTTAGATCTGGAACAGAGCCGATCACCTCTGACCCAATACCCCCTGTGGTATTACTATCGACATGGAGGGCTTTTTGATCAATATAGATTGAACGTGCGCCAGCCCCCTCACACACGCGCATGCAGAGTCTTTCGGCTGGTGAGTTCAATCTCGCATACCAATAGATGCGATTCTAACGCCCTACTAACTAGTCTATTTAGACCCTAAACATGCATTCTTTATTACTTTTTTGAGTGAAGAAATTATTTACTGATTTACATATATTCATTCCACAAATTATAAGCAAAATTTTCACATTGACAACAAAATTTATTTATTTGCCAAGATTTGAAATCTGAGAAAACCCATGCAGTAACAAAAAAAAATCTCAGAAAAACCTGTGCAGTTGAAAAAAAATAAAAAAGATTTCTACACTCAAAAAACACACACTAATATTTGGAAAAACATAACACAAAACAAATAAAAACCACAGTTGAGTAAAGTAACTGTTGTGAATTTTTAAGTGACGTAAACACTAAATTAGACAATTTTGAATGTCTCCGTAAACAAATTCGATTAATAAATAGTCAGCATTTCTAATTATGAAAAAAATTATCCTCTGAGGCTTCACAACATAGACGCTATTTCTTTCCTCCACGCAGCGCACCAAATGACTTTTACTGCTAAGTTAGAACGAAAAATCATCAAGAAAAACACTGTCTGCAAAATTATTTTTTTTCCTTTCTTCGTGAGGTTTTAGTTTACTCGAATTTCCGTATCGATGTTTATTTAAGTTAAAACCTCACAGGAGTACAAGATATGCAGCGTCAAAACAAAAAAGAGCCAGGATTGCAGACAAATAAATGAGTTAAATTGCTCTGTTGTGTCTCAAGAATCGTTTCTTGTTAATTTATTCCTTAGCTTTTAAGAAATCAAGTCAAATGTTTCCCTCTTAAGTTAAGTAGATTTTGTTTACGAAAGCATTTAAGCGATTGTCTCTTACTTGTGTTCCTTATTTGTGAATTTAAAGCTCTTTTTATTTGGTGGAAGTTCTTTCAAAAACTTTGTTACCGAATCTCAACTGATTTCTTTTCAAAATGAGATGCTATCCATGTTTTATTCATAGTATTCCATGGCTGGAATTACGATGTGTGGTAAAACACTTCAGCTATTCCCAAAAGTTTCTGATTTGAAATGTATTCGATTTGAAAGACACGATTTTATAAATGGAATGGAATAAGAAAGCTAAATATGTACATGTCAGAAGGGAATGTAGGGATATATTTATTTCCATAATTTCCCTTTTGCTACAATTCAATAAAGAACACAATTATTGAGAGATTTATTTAATGACAAAATGTTTCAAAACATGGGAAAAGGGCATATTTTTAAAATTTAAATCTTATTTTCTGGTGTATTAAATGCTCCAAACTCTTTGTAAACTTAAAAAAATATAATCTAGAGATTTTGACCAGTTTCCAATTTTCCCAAATGATAAAAATTTTGGAAATTGCCTGTCTATGTGTATGGAAATTTAAAAATGTCATTTATTACAAAAATGAAATTTTGTGTGTGATCTATACACCAAAATTGTAGATTTATTACAAAATTTACTTAAAATATTTAACTGATCGATTGTCTATAGATTTATGCTGATTACTGTCATTGCCAAAAACTTAATAAATAAATCTTAATGCATTTTAGTGTAAGGTGTTTACGACAAAATTGCATGTGTACAATTTTGAAATGAATTCGGAAATTAAAGCACTGATTTTTTTCTCTATTCTACGAGAATAATCTGCAAGTTAAATGACTGTATTATTATATATATATGAATCATTAATAGATATCAAATTTTTCGCCAATAAATCTCAGGGAGATGGTCCAAAATTCAATAATGATATTTCTTTACTACAATATGATTCTAAAAAAAATTATTTTAGATAAATTAAAGTTCCGTTTTGAAATAAAATTATTATTGTATTCAAGAGGTTTCTTGGTCAATATTTTTCAAGCATCTTCAGACCATGATTCAAACCTTACAGTCACAATACCTTTTAATCACACAAGTATAAGGCTCTATGGACTTTAAAACTGACAAAATAGAAGAAAATATGTCAGCATCATGTTGGTATGGTGTGTAATTCAACTCAGTGGAAGATAACGTGGTTGCTGTCTTCATAATCAAATAGAATGCAGGAATGGTTAAAACATCCCTTATGGACTTCTAAATAAGAGTCTAATCTAATGAAAATGAAAAATAAAAGCAAAAAATGGTTTTTTCACTTTTCATATTATTAAATTAACTTAAATACAATTAATTTCTTAAGAGATATGTTTTTTTCCTTGAGTGTCAAGGACAAATAGTGTTTCTTAAAAAAATGATTATAAGATTAAGTAGCTAATTTTTTCTGCTTACTGTAAGTTTTATTTCTACCACTTCGATTGTAATTCAATGGAATAAGAAAAGAAATGTGAAAAATATTCTTTTCAATTTTTTATCTACATTTCGCAATTTTATTCACTCAGGATATGTAGTTTTTACAATAAATACGGGAATATACATTTTATTTTGGAAATATTATGGTATATCAGCCTTTTCCTATTCAGAACATTCCCCATTTGAAGCAATAGACCTATCCCATCCCTATTCACATTCCTGAAAGTCCTTAGATATCATGCTCTCCAATTACTTTGTCGCGTTACGTTTTATCATCTCAACGTAATCCCAATTCTCCCCTCCTAAGTAATCATTTTGCCTTTCTGAACAAAAAGATTTCACAATGGGGTAATTCTAGTAAATAAAGAGGGTAATCTAATTTTTAACGGTAGCGATCAAATTACGACCAGAAAACTGTAGGACGCTAGACTATCTTTCTGGCCTTGCATTTCTTAGCAGTCTTCATGGTCATTAATTGAAAAAAAATTAGTTTCTTAAGTGTAGTCATCACTATTTTTATCATCACTATCATAATCATCACTAATTTTATAAACTTACTGAAAGTTTTTTGGACAAAATTATTACAAAAATGCCTTTTAGTCTCTTTATCTCCCTTGCCTCAAAAAGTATTCTGAACAAAAAAAACCTGTTTTCAGCTGAGCTCTGCCATTATTTTTGACAGTTTGTGTCTCTGCAGCAGACTCCCCACCAATAAAAAAAAAAAACAGTCGACATAGACAATCATCATAACAGGGTCAGTCTAAGGGGTTTAGTTCGAATATTTATGGGGGTAGACAAACTCTGACTAGTTCAAATCTTAGGCTAGAAGTTAGGCCAGAAGTTAAGTTGTATCTTAGAAAAAGCTTTTATGCATATAGTGAAGTAAAGCCAACCTTGTGAATGTTCTCGCCGTCGAAGCAGGATTTCTTTATTGATTTCAGATTTCTCTAGCTCTGAACCCGAGGGTCTGCCTGCGTTTATTTCTTTTATATATTTTGAATATAGATATATGCGTGCGTGAAAGAGAAAAGTCCAAATACATAATATTTTACGTAGAGACATTTTTGAATTCTTATATTTAACTTTTTAGGATGTTTCAGAATCATCAATACTAATCTGAATAAAATTTTTTTTATATCTGAAATAGAGCTAATGAAAAAGAGCATTGTTATATATTGTGTTTAAATTAATTTTAGAAAGTTGATTAGAGATATAGATGCGTTAAAAATAAAAGTTATATCACTCAAAAATAAATTTTATAAATTTTAAGATAATGAATATTGAATAAAAATAAAAAGTTTTTACACCCCCCCCCCCCCTTCAAACTCCTTTAAGGGACGTAACAATTTTTTTAATAATATAATTAATTGTGTTGTTGTTTTTTCTTATGGCCATTATCATGCACAAGCTCGTTGAGGTAGTCAGCGATTTAAGCCTAATCAGCGTTTCTTGTTTTGTAATAGCGCCAACTAAGGCCAAGAAAACTACTTTTGCTATTCAATCATCACATTCACTTGCACACCCTCTTTTTAGAGGTGGGTGCACTCACATAACTTATAGATAGAATAGAGAAGAGAAACCATGCCCGAACCGGGACTCGAATCCTGGACACCCAGCTCACGGGGTGTCCCTAAGCCAGGGCACCGGCAAAATGAATTCTTATAAGTTGTAAAGATTATGCACGCCAAATTTTGTTCAGTACTGTCAAGAAGAGTGTAATTATTATAAAATGCAATAAAAGAAAAAAAACTGGCATTCAATTTCAAGTATTTCAAGTATTCAGATTCAAGTATCATGAATGTATACAAACATTGTGTACAATTTACACATATTTTGTACATTTTTAAGAGTACATAAATTTTCATGTGAATTTCTTAAAACTTTCAGGATCAAGTATCTTTCATCTACTGTCCTATGAAAATGTTAAGTGAAAAATTAAAGACTACAGTCCTCAACCTTTGCAAAAGGTTTAAAATTAAAGGTCAATTCTCAACAGATTTTGTTGAGCTTCATTTACAAAATACGCCTAATAAGCTCACGTATTCTGTATTTTTATATCTAAACGAACAGATTACTTTTCAACTTGATATTTTAATATATTTAAGAGAATATTGAAATATTTGAGACCCTTCATTGTTAAGAAATAAGAAAAATCTGTGCTATTGTATCAAATTAAAGCAAGTGAAACGTTATGAAAAGGACTGAAAGAATTTAAATATTTGTTTTACATTTGAGTACCCTGAAAACCTTTCAACAAATGACAAAGGATGCATCAAATAGAAGATTTCTTTCCCATTATCTCAAACAACTGATAATTTACATACGTCATTTACAATAAAATACAAAAGATGAGGAAAACACATACGTGAAAGAAAACGTAAAATTAAATTACTGATGTATTCAAATATTCAGAGGAGTAAAGCAGTGCTGTTTGTTTTCGAATGAAAGTTCGTTATTTAATAAAAGCATTTACTAATATAAAATAGAAATATGCATTTGAAGTACATTAATGGGCTTAACGTATTTTAAGAAGAATTATCATTTTATTGTTCTGTGCTTACAATTGTTGTTTGCAAGGATAAGCCTATATTGTCTGCAGAATGTAATAAAAATTTCAGTGCAAAGATTCTTTTTAAAAACATTGTCATATACTGTTTTTATTTCCAATTCTTGAATATGGCTGTAAAATTGTTTGATAAAATATTTTCTTGTATGTTTTACTGTTTATGAAATCAATCGAAAATTATATTAATTCATGACTATTGTCATCTCTTAGAAACAAATATATAAATAATTTAAAAATTCAGAATTCAAGAGATCGTCAAGATATCAGTGGGAAGCGAATTACAACTTCCATTTCAACAAGCAACAAAGATGTAAAATAAAGCAAATTTAATAAAAGATTGAAATGAAATCTGCTATGCATATTTCAATGTATCATGTCAGAACATAATTTCTTGAACGGCCAAGCACCACGTGCTCGTGCAAGTTAAATTATATTTTTATTTACTATAATTGTTTCATTGAATTAGTAACTTTAGTATTGCAAACGATAAAAAAATATTTGTCTCTTATTTATTGTTTAAAAAATAACATTTCCTATTTATTTCATTACATATAATTACGTACTCAAATCAATCAGAGCTTTTGTAAATGCAATGGCAACACATTATTAAAAGCTGATTTTTTGAGATGCTGATGCAGATTATAAAATTTCATTTTTTCACCTACATATTTTTGTTTTATTTTTCGCCTGCAGAATTTTGTTGACGCTAAAAAACGTCATTCCAAAACCAACATCATGTTCTGACATGATAATAAAAAAACTATTTTATTGGTGCCTGAATCTAAAATAAATTTTAAAGCGAGAACTTTCTAGTTTATTTATTAAAATCATAAGATGAGTACATAGAAAGTTTCTTTTTGTAAATGTGTCGTTTAGAATTAGTTTATACTTAACAGCGAAACCACGTAAGAGCACATGACAGTAAAATTGAGAAATTATCGTGTTGTTCTACTCCACCAAAAAATGCGTAGCTGAAAATTACCAAAAATGTTTTCCAATGCTAAAACTGCATTTCATGGAAGATTACGTATTTGAAGGCATTAGTGATTGGATAGAGTTTAAAAATGTAGATAAAACTTCAGTTTGATCATAAGAAATGATTTTAAAAAACTGCAAACGATAATTCATACAACCTTTTATTGGTTGTTTTTGAATATGATACTGATATCCTGAAATTTATAGAATTACCAAGCTTCAAATTAAGTTTTCTGATAAAATATATTTTCATAAAGTCTTTGGCAGGTAATTTATATGCTATGTTAAATGTACACATTAAGAAAAAAAATTTATAATATATATTTTTTAGTAACCTTAAGAAATTATTTTTACTTAATTATATTGTAATGTCCTCAATCTTTTCATTTCCTTTATTAATTTATTTAAATTATTGCTGTGTTAGAGGATTTTGAACTCCTCACTCTGTCAAAAAAATGCTTAAAACACTCTTAAATGCATTTTTAGTCATTGTGATATCTGTAAATTTGAATAAAAATGTATAAAGTATCATATAAACTAAATCATTTAATTTACATTAAATGTTATTACTTCAATCTTTTGGTCTCATACACAGCATATTAAAGCAAAAACATGAAATATTCTCAAAACTGCCTTTATAATTTTTCCCGAGTTATTTGTTCTTTTATAGAGTATTTATCTCTACGAATTTTAATTAAAATAATTGATATGAATTTTTTCATTGATTTCTATATAGGAGTGAACATATTTAATTTAGAATTTCAAAAAAAAATTAATAATTAGAGGTGTTTTTATTTTTATTTACATTTGAACATTTATAATCTGTTTTTTATAATATTATTTTCTAAATATAAATACTGTAAATTAATTAGCACCTATATTTCTAATTAGAATTGACTATATTTTTTTGAAATATCGTTTTACAAGGAATTTTGAATTTTCTCGAAATCAATTTCAATTTGTAATATAAAACAAAAAAAAAATATTAAATCCTTAAACTTAAAACTTTTTTAAATAAATTTATAGAATTTAATCTTGTTGTTGTTTGGAGACTATTTTGATCTATAGCTACATTTTACCGGCGTTCTGTATAGGAGAAGCGAATTTGCCCTATGATCTGAGTGTCCCGGGTTCGAGTCCCGGTTCGGGCATGGCTGTTTTTCTATGTTCTATCTGTAAGGCGTGTGAATGTGCCCCCCTCCCCTGTAAAAATGGGTTGTGAAAGTGAATGGGACTCATGAAGTAGTTAATTCGCCGTCTTGACTCTAGTTGACGCTATTAAAAAAACAAGAGATGGCTTAAATTGCTGACAGATGAACACCAGGGTGCTTGTAAAGTGCCATAAGTCACAAGAACAACAACATTTCATGTAGTTTGTTTCTTTTAAAAACGTAAAAGTTAAAATAAAAACTTTCATTTGGCAGTAAAAGTGTTTTAATAAGAAAAAATGTTTGATAAACTATATATTTAGTTAAGAGAATTATTTTAGTTTTATTCGAGCCTTACTTTTAAGTAAGAAATTTTTTCCCTGAGGATTTGTATTTTTGACGTGTTGATCTGAAAAAAGAAATGCTTTAACGAATACTTTTAAGCTGATTTACTCTAAACGTTCTGAAGTATTTTCAAGAAAGTTTTTATTTTAAATTATAGAATCCATTTTTTTCCTCTCAAAAAGGAATATTCCTTTTTTTGTTTTTGCTTTTTAAAATAAGGAGTAGGTTGTTATTCTTGCTGAATTTCTTAGATTTTGTTAAAATATGAGGCATTTATATAGTTAAAATAGTTTTTCAAATCATATTTTCAATTCTCAGGCTCAAAATACTTCGATTTTGGAATTGTTTTAAATTCTAAATTAAGATTCATACCTCTAGATATGCTATTAAACTTTCTCAGTCCCTACCACCATCCTTTTTTGTAAAAGATCATCAAAATAAAACTTTGGTGGATTCCCCAACCACAGAAATTGGATTGAGTTCTCCAATTTTTCAATAATTTATACATTCATTTCTCAAAGATGGCTAAGCAGTGGGCAAATTTTTTCTTCAAATTTTGGGTAAATATAACTTAAAGAATAGTTTCCTTCGTTGAGATAAGATGTAGTTCATTGATGTTGGTTGACTGGACAAAATTGATGTTATTGATAAAATTGAGAAGTAGGAGGTTACCAGAGATAGCTAGTGCACTAACAAGCTAGCATTCTACTGATTGCAGTTTTGGAAAAACTAATTGAAACGATATTTATTTATTTTACTATTTAATCAATAATGGGGATGATGATGCATCCATTGATAAGGTAAATCTGGTAGGTAGGGCAATGGATTCGAATCCTTTGGGCTGTGTTTTCAAACCCACCAGCCGAAGACCCACCGCGTGTGTGTTAGCTGGCGCATGTAAAATTTGTCGTGATCACACAGTTCTCCCTATTGATAGTAATACCAGTGGGGGTACTGGATCTGAGGTGATTGTTATCTGTTCCAGATCTAAATTACGATCTGTGGATGAATGAATGAAATGCATGAATGAAGTTCACCCCGTAAAAAGGGTTTGTGACGAGTGCGCGCTAAAAGTCAGACTTTTGCCCTTAGGTACACAAGGGTCCATACCCTCTGAAGTTACTGCACACTTCCATCCGTTATAAAGCGGAATATGATAACAACAACAACCAATAATGATGAATTTGACTACAACAATTAATGTCGGTTGTGTGCTTCTATTTCGGGCATATTAAATGTGAAAGGTAATTCTTTGGCAATATACATATAAAGGACGAATCCAAATTGTATGTGAGAGATCGTATGTCGAACAAATTTGGTAACATTTTACTAAGAATATCTTTTTCAGTCAAGAAACAGAATTCCATATTATTTTAAGGCTACTATGTATATAAATATTTTTGATGATTCAAATTATTTGCCCGATTATTTATCTAAAGTATAAGATGCAATTTTTTAAATATAACATTTAAAAAATCGCATACTTACTCTTGAGCTTTTATTGCATTTTGCGGAATAAATTGAAACAGAGTTACATGCAGAGTTGCATATAGTTTTCATTACACGCAGTACAAAAGTTGAAAATAATTAAAAGATTAGAAACATAGAAATATAAATTACAAAATTTTTGGAAGAAGACAATAGGATTTCTGTTATACGTATCTCATGTAATCAAGAATCATTTGATATCTCATATAATCAATAATCATTTTGATATCTCATATAATCAATAGTCATTTTGATATCTCATGTAATCAATAATCATTTGATGTCTCATGTAATTAAAAAAATTAATTAAAAGTTACATTAAAGAGTAAAGCAGAACTAATGCTAACAAAAATGGTGAAGAAACTAAAAAAGATTCGGAAAAAGAACTGATTAAAGCACTAATTGATGAATCAGAGAAAAATAATTTTTCTTAAATAAATGCTATAATAGTGTGGATACAACTATTAAAATGTAAATTACATCACGCCAAATAGTACAAATACTATTTTTGATTATCTCGAAAACAATTAAATAAGGTAATCGATCAAATAAAGTAATAATTTAATAATGTAAAGGCTCTTTAATAATTTATTTTGTTATTATATCAGATGAAATACCCACGACTAGCTAATACATATAGAGTGATCTGAAAGTTTGGTCCACAGCAAAATTCATCGTTAACGCAATGAACATAAAGAAGCTTCCATTACGACATGGACGATGCATCTATCTCTAACTTAAGTGATATGACCCGACATAGGATTGGAAGTAACTCGATCCCAAGCCTTTATTTTATCCATCAACGAGAATATGCTTAGTTATACGACAACTTCTTGTATCGATATCTAATATGATGTAATATTTTAATAATATCTTTCTTATTTATTTGATCATTAGTTTATTATTAGCAAAAAAAGTATATCAAATCATTTAAACCATGGACATACTGAAATAATTCTTAATATCAGAAATGGAACTTGAGGAAGAAACATTCATTTGTATACCTAATAGAAAAATAGTTTATAAAAATTGTGTATTCAGCAGAGTGATTCTTCTTGAAATAACTTTTGAAGCATAAAAAAAAATTTGGTATGCAATATTTATAGCTCACTGTAAACTTTTCTGAATACGCTTTACTACAGGTATTTACATTACTCATCCGCGAAAAACACTCCTTTCCTCCAATCATCTGCTTTGTTGAGTAGAAAACTTCGAGTAGAAAATAAAACGGATTTTAAAGGACACTTATTAGTCCTTAACAACTGTCTAAACAATGACCTATATACTTTGTCTCTCCTGACAGTTCTTCTTTTGCAAATTCAGAATTCTTTGAAAAATGTGAGCTCTGTGCAGGTGTCTCCCAGCAATGGTACCCGCATATACAGATCAAAGATAAAATTTTTCAGACAATTGTTGGAGCATGAAGAGGACTTCCCTGAAAAGAAAGACTCGGAGGGACTATTGTTTTATTTTCGGATGCGAAAGAGCTCTTTCTGTGAGAGATTTAATGTTATTTCCAGTATCAGTAGAAAATGGGTGTTTTTACGTCAATTTATGCTACCCCGAAAGAGTTGATTGTCGACAATCTTAGCATAGGTTTGAGGGGGCACTTCGGGAAAAGAGATTAAGGTAGGCGATTGCAAAGAAAGTTTCCGAGAATCGTTTTGGGAAACTAATTTTGTGGGAGAAAACGCACAGAAAAAGTAGAAATGTAAATTCTTAAAGTTTTTGCATTTAAATTCTTTATGCAAATCATTCCACTCTATTATTAAGCCTACCAGATGGGGTTGACTGTAATCTGCTTTGATACACATTCACTGAACTTGTTTCACAAAAAATTTACTTTTTTAATCTAAATTTCAATCGCCCCCTGATGCAATAGAAATGTGAAATAAAGCGAAAATCACTACTCGAACCGAGGACCCTCAACTGATGCGTTCTTCAACTCACGAACAACAGTCACGCTATTCTAACCACTATACTTCTAAGGGAAACTAAATATAGTTCTTTCTTTTTGTTTTGAAAGAAAATATTTTGATTCGAATCATATACTAAGGTGTTATATATACTGGTAGGTTATCATCCTATGGCTACAGCGCAAGTACAACAAAAATTTAGGAGATGGCGCCATATATTTTCAGTATGAGAACAGACAGAAAAAGGTTCTAAAAGTTATAAAGAATATAAAAAAATCTGTTTAAAATCAATTCCTACTTAAGTTAATAAAAGTTTTTTTTAATTTTATTTACTTTTTATTAAATAATTACAATTAATATAAATATGACAGAAACACAATATTAAACGGCAAAATAGAAAGTGAATTGTCTGGTAATTTCGATTCTCTTGGTGTTCAAACTCACAGCCCAAAGGAAGCCAAACCAGCATTCAACCAGATTATCACGGCCTGACAAATGCAATTACTATAAATATTTGATCAAAAGACTAAACTAGCTATGAATTTTCAACGCCAATTGAGGATTCAAAGCCAATTGTGACAACGCAAAATGCGCGATTTTTCTACACCAGCTGAGGTATGCAATACAGATTAGAAATTTCTAATTTTCTGTATTCTGTATTATTTTCATTCGAAAGTACTTCAAAATCAATCGGAAAAATCGATTAATCAATGTTTAATTTTAAATGCATCAAGCATT
>JAOUZG010050968.1:18369601-18389595 GCA_026289955.1 Argiope argentata
ATATGGGCTTTATATGTTGGAAATGCCAAAGCAATTAAAACTTATTTGACGAATTTAAACCGATAAGCAGTTGCAGATGTAATAAAAAATACAAAAACTGATTAACTAAAAACTGTCTGGGATCACTAAAAAATGTAAGTAATGATAGCAAAGTAACGATAATTCTGGAGTTGATGAGTGTAAATATCAGTGCCAAAAAGGGCAAATTATATATTTGTAGATTCAGTAGACAAAAAACTGAGATTTACCGTCATAGAATCGTACTATTGTGCATGTTTGTGGTCTCCAAAATGCGAGGTAAAGTATAATCAATTGCTAAGAATACAAGGATGTTGAATTTTTTTAAAAACCGAGTTAACAATATTAATCTCGGCTATCATTTTGCAAAATAATGGTTAATTTATAAGAAATCTCGAAACTCCCGCTATATAGCCTTTAGCCGAAAAAGCAGATATTTAACAATGATCTATATTAACAGTGATAGGAAATGCTTTACTAAAACAATATACAATATAGTCCTTTCAATATTTTTTTTTCCTTTATCGTAGCCGCAAACTCAAAGAAAATAAAACGATTAAGTAAGACAAAATAAAATTTTTTAAGCGTTAAATTGGCGTTTTCAGTGATTATTTAATATAAAATTGTGTTCATTATTCTTATTTGTCTCAATTTTCTAGAAAAATACATTTATTCGTAGAAGTAAGAGTATTACCTTAATGAGTTTTAATACATTTTTTATTAGATATTATTAGACAAATTAATAATATTATCAGTTGCATATCAAAAATAAAAATATCACACACTTTATATAAGAATTAACATTACATTACATGCAATATTATTTTTGCAAATCTCGCGAAACTTTCTGCGCACATCAAACTTTGAAAATAAGTTTTGACTCAAAATTCAACAAGTTGTACTTATTTAAGATTTTCAGTAATAAAAAGTAGCAGTTCATTAAAGTAATAATACATTATAAAAAGATTTCCAGAATTTGGTTAAGTATAAAATATTCCAATCAGTTTGGATCTGTATAATATAAAAATATCATACATGGAAAATATGTCCAATAGTAATGAATCGATTGAAAATAAAAAGCAAATGCTTCGAAATGAAGCTCCAAACATTTAAAATCCTGCATGACTATCCAACAAGTAACGAAATGCGTGTTTTTAGAATTTTTATCTCTTTCCAATATGAGATCCATGAAAAGAAATAGGGACGCACTGCATGCTATTCTAAAGCAATTTCACAGTTCATTTCCCCCCGGTGACCTTGACACGTCAACACTGGAGAGAGAAAGAAATAAATCTCAAAAACTGGGAAACGAGTTCGTCTGATAAGAATATTTCACCCACAGAATTTGACTTTCACAAAGTCGTAAACCTCATTTTGTAGTGGAAGTTCGCTATGACAGGCTATTAATACCTTATGAGAAGAACATGGATTAGAAACTGAATTTGCATAATTGACAAACATCTGCTGCATTTTGCCGGTGGCACGTAAATTTAATTACCAGCTCGGGTAAGAGAATAATAGTGTTGCTTCGCATGCCTTTTCTGTATTGTTCAGTTTGAAGAACATTTAATTTCTTTTCCAACTCTTTTGTCTCTTAGGCGGAACTTCGGAGTAAGTGGCAAAATAATTAAGGATCTTTTTGGATTTACAAACATCCTTAGAAATTATTTAGCTTCTGCCAATTTGTTACCTTTTTTCCTCTTCGGCTTTTCGATTGATTTTCGAAGGAATATGAGAGAAAAAAAGTTCTTCGGATATTTAGGCGATGATTTTTCTGATTTTTATTTGAGCTTCACTCAGCGAGGAACTGATATTTGCGATAGAAATAAAATATTCGTAAATATTGGACATTCAAATAACATTATGAAAATTCTCAATATTTACGCTCGTGATCATTAAATAAAGATTCTAGAAATTCCATCATGCTATAAAATTATTTATCTATCTATCTATATATGTGTGCGTGAGTGTGTGTGTGTGTGTGTGTGTATTCGGAAGCATGAATGTGTGTTTGCTTGCGAATACGCGCGTGTGTGCTTACGTGTGTGTGCGTGTTCTTAAGTTCAGGTTGAGCTACATTATTCCTCAAATTTAAAAACAATGCCAACAATGGAAGTAAAAACACATCTTTATTATATGAAAATAAATTATTTATTTTTATTAATGTATATTCAGAAAATAATACAATACAAATGTGTGTGTGTGTGTGTGTGTGTGTGTGCGTGCGTGCGTGCTTGTGCGTGCGTGCGCGCGTTCAAGTTGAACTAAATAATAATAGTTAGAAGATGTTTCTTGTGCATTTTATTTGTGTTTCATTCAAGGAGGAACTGCTGTTGGCACAAGAAACAAAACCATTTGATTATAGCATATTGATTATTAAAATTCTCAATATTAACAATTATGATCTTGAAATAAAGATTCAAAAAATTTAGTCCATGCTATATATATGCATGTCTCTGTGTGTGTTTGCGTGTGCATACGGAAGCATGACTGCGTGTTTGTTTGCGAATGCGTGCGTGTGTGCTTATGAGTATGATTGTGTTCTTATGTTCAGGTTGAGCTAAATTATTCATCAAACATCAGTTTTATATGAAAATAAATTATTTCTTTTTATGAATGTATATTCAAAAAATAATACAATACAAATCAACAAAAGGTCATAGAAACAACTAAAATTAAAGTAAAAAAATAAGAACAGTTTTAATAACAGAGGAAAATAAAATATGCAAGAACTGAAAACTGAACAGACAAAATAAAAGAATTAAAAAATATTTGAGTCTCACAAAGAATTAAAATTCACTTAGGTACTTATGTCGAATTCGTGCTTTTATTCGCCACGATTGGATTTATTTATGGAAGAAAAAGGCCATCAGACATTTTTTTAAAACTTTGTCATTGGTTTTTTCTTTTAACTACGCTAATGATTAATTTTATTTTTGTTGAAAGCAGATGAAAAAAATATTAGGTAAATATTTGAAATGAACAGCATCCGATCAATTTGCAATGCAAATAAAGATTATTTGATTATAAAAAAATTGCATAATTTACATAGGATTTTTTTAGTTTATAAAGTTTTTCCGTACATGTATTTACAAGTCATATTAACAAGTTTATCTATAAAAAATATGAGCACTAATAATAAAAATACTCAAAAATTAAATTATTCGGGAAATTATTTGGAATTTAAAATTGCTTTAAAATATGTCATTATTATATTTATAATCACGTTTGAAATCTATTTTAAGATATAGAAAAAAATCACCTTCAAATTTACACTTTAAAATATATTTATTATATGCTAAAGGCAATGATAAATTTGAAAAGGATTTATATAATATTCATTCTAATTATTATTTTTGTGAAAGCAAATGTGAAAGAAATTAATTGATTCTTGAACAAAATTTTAAATTATTTCGAGATAACTGCATATTAATAAAGCATTAAGTATAAACAGATGTTTCAACACTGATTTTTCAAATAAATTGTTATTGTTTATTTATTACAACTATAAACTTTTATTGAATTGATCTAAGATAAATATAATTTATAACAAGTCGGCAATTAGATTTATTCCGTATAGAAATTTCTTTTGAATATAAAAGAATTATCTTTTTTTTTCCTTTCATTTTTTTCAGTATTTCAGAGTGAAATTAAGTCCAGCGAACTTTAAGAGTTTTAAAAGAAATTTCAATGATATTACAAAATTATATTTCCGAAATTTTTATTAGATGAAACAGCTATATATGAAAAGAAAATTTATATTTTAATATTCATCAAATTGTTCAAAAAAATTCTTTTCAGTTGGTTAAAAAGAAATTTTTGCACAATAATACTTTAAAATCCCAAATTTTTAAGCTCTTTCATTGCTTGGGATATATATTAACATAAAATTTAAAAAAGAGAAAAAAATCAGAGAATTAAAAAATATTGAAAGTATTATGAAGGCTAAATATCTTTCGTAAATATATGTTCCATAGTAATGTGTGCATAGGCAATGATTTGTTATTTTGTATGTAATTTAACGTAATCTACGTTTCATGAAAAGAATAATGCATATAATACAATACTGAAATTCGACATCAACAGTTTCATGTATTATATAAATATAAAGACAATAATATTCCTAAATATTCTAAACTTCAAAGGCTAGAAATAGTTATTAAAAATTGGAATTAATTCCTGCCTACAAAATCATGAAACTCAAGAGTATAAGACACTCAGATATATAAAATATTAAATACTTAAAAGAGCGTAAAAAATAATAATTGGATTTTAAAAACGAACTAATATTTTTTTAAAAATTGAAATAGAGGATTATGATTACGTTAGTCACATTTAAACACAAATTTTATTACGTAAAATCAACATAACATTTTGTTGCTCTTGTTGTTGTTTCTAATGGCACTTGCCACAGACAAGCTCGCTAACGCAGTCAGTGATTTTTAGCCGAGGGTGTATCTCTTGATTTCAAAGTAGCGCCAACTAGTGCCTAGAGTACGTCTTAGCTACTCAAGCACCACACTCGCTTGCACAGCCCCTTTTTACATGGGGGAGGGGGCATTTTCACACATCTTATTTTAAATCAAATGAAGAACAACAATGCCCGACTTTGGACTCGAACCCAAGACGCCCAGATTATGAGCAAGATGCGCTACCTCAATGCCAGAACGCCGGCACGTGATGTTTTAAAGACATTTTGTCATCATTTATGAACTATTAGAATTTGATAGTAAAAACTAATAAAAATACTGTCACCATCAAATCTAGATTTCTTGTTATCATTTTTGAATTTACAATTCACATCATAAAAATTAACCTATTGAAATTGGATTGTGAATCAACTTTGCAGAAAATTTCTGAGCTAAAAAGACGGGTAACATGCAGTGTGTGCAAAGATATTGAATTGCAAATTTCTGTGAATGGCCTCCAATGAACCGTCCAGGATGGAGTAAGTTTATTTGCATTAATGCCTCACTTTATAGTCCTATAAGGACTGTTTTAAGATCAAGCCTGTAATTTTTGACGACAACTGGTAAGTTAAGCCTCTTAATATTTCCACAACAAATCATCCTGAGGACAGTTGACGACGACAGAATTGAAATGTATGAAACCCATGTCCTTCGGAGATCACAAATGGGATCAGGAATAGAAGACGCAACCATGTGATTCCGACGTCAACAGCGTGATTATAAGACATTTCAGTTGCTACACCGACCGAAACTATGTCCTTAGACTTAGACTTTTATGAGTCCATGATATATCGAAGGACATCTGAGTAAAAGAAAACGAGTGAATTATAATTCATTCGTAATAAACTCAACAACTGTAACTATACATACATTGGATCTAATAAGTCTGTACAATATGGCTTGTTTTTGCATTAAATTTTGTTATGTATTAAAGAGACGGCTTTCTGGTACTGAGGTAGCGTGTTTTCCTCGTGATCTGGGCAACCCGGGATCGAGTCCCGGTCAGGGCATGGTTGTTCTTTTGTTTTCTATCTGTGAGGAGAGTGAATGTTTCCCCCTGTAAAAAAGGGGCTGGGTGAATGTGATAAGTGTGTGCCATCTTCATATGAGCTAGAAGTCAGACTTCTGTCCTCGGGTGCTCAGAGGTCCAAACCCTCAGAGGCTACTGCACCCCTCCTTCTGATGTAAAGTGGACACGTCATCATCATGTAATAAAGAGAACTGAGCTTATTTCGGACTTGTCCAATTCAATATAATTGTTCCAAAGTTTAATATACATTCTTAATTGTGGTACCAGTTTCAAGTATTAACAGTTGAATTTTGAACTATCGTATTCATATGCTAAACTCGAAAATTAATCGACAATATCGAATATCATCGACATTTGTATTACGAAATGAAGGTTCCCTCATTTAGTTTCTCCGTTTTAAAATTTATGATATCAACGTTTAAATGTTTTTCAGAAGTCGGGAGAAAATATTCTGCCATGGCTTTATTCTTTTCCACTTCCCTCAAACTTTCAACGTTCGACTACTCCGAATAGGGTATGTGTTTCTTAAAGTCAAGAAATAATTTCTTAAAAGATCAATCGCGTCTGCAGAAAGGACTCGAAAACTAAGCATTGTTATGCATCATTCATCACACCATACGAAATAATTTAGTAAAATCATGTAAAATTTAATGCATAATTTTTAGAATCAGTTTAGATGAATGATCATAGATTTAAAATTATTTTAACTTCAAACGAAAACATATATCATTAGTAGACTACATGGCATTAATATAACAAATAAATATCTGATTAATATATATGGAATTTTTTTAACGTATGAATAATTGCCTATAATCTTTTAAGTTCTTTAAATCGCATTTTTGAATGTAATAGACTAAGAATGAAGAAACATGATCGCAATATTTTTTCCAAGTTTTGAATTTTAACTTATAAAAATTAGTATTGCTAATTTGAATCATGAATTTAATGAATATTTCATTATACAAGTTCAATTTAAAATTTTTATCTGCGTAATATTTTTGAAAGTTCTATTTGTTTTGAAATGAACTTGTGTTTATTCGGGTGTACTGAACTACCCCAAATTGATATTTGGCGGTACTCTTTCTTTCCTTCGAGATATAACAGCTTTAAAAGAATAACAGTTTTTTAACATCTTTTCAATACAAAGGAATAATTCTAACTTTTTACCAGACCGGCACAAAAAAGCAGCCATACCTTCCAATACTGTAATATTTTTAAAAAATTGCGAAAAAGTTAAGCTCAGTTTCGGAAAAAATTAATTTTTTAAAACTTAAAATACAAATTTTTATAGCCATTTGATTGTTTTTGACGAATATATTTGTCATGGAAAAATTGCAGTATTTTGCGTTATGACGAATTTATTCAATAGCAATTATTATATTTATATAATAATTTTTTAATTATTATATTTATAATAATTTATTTATTTTATTTATATAATATCTATATGTTTATGACGATTTAGATACGCATCTTCCGAAGAGGTTGAAAAAGTGACGTGATAGAGTGAAAATTGGGAGAAAAAAATCAGAATCGCTTCCAAATTTTGAATTTCAGGAGAATGCAGCGAACTGTCAATGACAAAATGTCTCGGATTGCCTGAAAAATGTAAAACGAAAACATTCGTTTCTCTTTGGACAACAAACATCACCGAGGAAGATTTATTTTTAGTCAAGGAGTACTTTCGAAGAAGATTTATATGCTTTCCAGACATCGAACGCTTTTTAGAAACTCTTATTCAGACATCGAATATTTTTAAGAAAGACTTTTATATTCGAGCATCGAATTATTTCGTTGAATATTTATATAAGCGGAGCTCGTATTCCGATAATAAATACCTCACCAAATAAAAACAAAATCCAATGCTCTACGTAATATATATAAAGCTGAATATTGTTGTATTTTAAATCGCCACAACAGAGCGATTAAGCGAACGTGGGATCCTACCGGCATAAATACAATATCAAAGAGCTAGTTTGGGTGCATAAGGAGAACTGAAATCGAAACATGAAACCAAATCGGAATTCAGTCAAATGTAAGTGTTTCGAAAAACCGAAAGTCGGTGTTTTTACAGTTACAGATGATACTTGGAACGAGATTCTAAAGATTATATCCGTAAATTATATTCCAAAAACTATATTCCTGACTTTTTTATAAGCTAAATAATTGTATTTTGTTTTTTTAATATTTTTATGTAATTTACTATAATTTGTATTTGTAAAATTATTGAAATGGGGCAGAAAGAAGTATTGATAATAATCATCGTCGTATTATGTACCAGATATTCCATGATATAATTTTAAAAATATAAAAATAATATATTTTCATTTTAATTATTTTGTTCCTTAAAATAAATTAATTAGAACTCGTTTCTATGATAAATCAGCAGTTGATTAATTAATACTCAAGGATCCGCAATCAATCCTCAAAATTATCACTCGCTGCACAATTATTAATATAAACACAAAATATAATTCTTTGGATAATTTTTAACATACATACCACTGAATAAAAACAGTCTATGTAACAATGTCAAAAAACAAATCTTATTTTCTACCATACAATCTATATCTCAGAACTGTACAATCATTCATTTAATAGAAGTGATAATCTTAACTAAAAGTGATCTCATTACGATGGAAAAAAATTAATATTTCTTAATATTTTATATTTTTTTGTTTCAGTAATTTCTAAACAATAACAAATATAAATGGAACGAAAAAAAGCAACCCGTAAAATATATAGACACTTCGATTATGTTATAATTATGGAGTATAAAAACTTAAATATTTATTTGTCATAAAATGCAAATATTATTTATCTCCTCTCAAAAGGGGAAAATATATTTTATTTAATTGTATGCTGAATTAATCATAATATAAATACAATCAATTTTTTTCGGAAAAAGCTAAATTCGCGAAAAAATATTAAATATCGAAAACAGATATAAATAAATGAATAAATTATTCAATCAGACAATGCAAGCATAAATAAGTGTTATACATATAATGCTGCTTATAAATATAATAATAATACAGTTCAGAAAAATGTTAAATGCGATATATCGTCATCATTACGCATTTAAGACTTTTTAATCATTTATAGGAAAATTATTTCATAAAAAGCTAAATTATTTAATTACCCAGCTAATAAAAAATTAATTCTAATAAATTTTAATATAAATATGTATATTCAACAACAAAATATATATTTTAAAAACATTTTAACTTTTATTAAATATATGACCGGAAAATCAATTTTGATTTTAATAGTAATATCAAATCTAAAACTACTTAAAAGTGCAAAAAATATTTAATAACTTAAATTCTAAGTAAATTATTTTGTTATTATTGATATAGCAAATTAATAAAAGGTTTTATAAAAAATTATTTCTTTATTTAAAAAAAGTTTCCACGCTTTCGAAACAATATAAAATTGGGGGAAATAATTGATAAAACTTACCCTCCTCTCGCTTCGGATGTTTCTTTTCAAACTATCACATGAGCTTTGGATGTTCGGATGAGCCTTTCCAAGAACCAACCACCTGACGAACGAGAAAGTTCTGAAGAGAAGAAGAGTCGAACTTTAGAAGGAGCAGGAAGATGGTGCGCGCCTTCCTGAAAGACCGTCGGAGGAGCAACTAGCTGCGTGCTGCCACAGACTGAGGTTGATATGTTCTTAATCCTTTTTCACCGCACCCTCTGCGCAAACGCACATTTTCCACCTATCACCGGGTTCCTCCGAAAAAGTAAGGGGACAGGTTCGAGGGGTGGAGCCTAGATCAAATATTATTTCCTATCTTTTATTTATTTCTCGCTTCCTTTCACTTATTTCCAAACTCTGCGGGAGAGAAAAGTTTTCGGAGATCTCCTTCAGAAGGTGAGCAACCCTCCTGTTTAGTAACGGAGGCCATGCATGAATGTTCGAAAGGATTTATCCTAATGATTGAGGGATTGTGGATTTGATCGGGGCTGATGAAATGGAGTTTGGGAAACTAATCTTGGGGGATGCGAGTAATGAGGAAACGAACTTTTCTAAGATGTGAGGCAAACTTTTAGATTACGTAATACATTTAAATAGCGCGCATGGCTTTGGAATAGTCAAACAACTTTAGTTTAGGAGATTAAGTAATAGTCGGAGGAATTCTAATAACTGATTTTTTTATGCCTAATGGTTTACGCCTAATAAAAATATTTAAACTTAATAGATAATAAAAACTGATGAGTTTAGAGAGACAGATTTATAATTTTTAGATGCACAACGACATACTTTCGATCAAAAAGTTCAATTTATAATATAAATTGAGAATATTTTGATAAATTCGGGTTCCTCCGAAAAAGTAAGGGGACAGGTTCGAGGGGTGGAGCCTAGATCAAATATTATTTCCTATCTTTTACTTATTTCTCGCTTCCTTTCACTTATTTCCAAACTCTGCGGGAGAGAAAAGTTTTCGGAGATCTCCTTCAGAAGGTGAGCAACCCTCCTGTTTAGTAACGGAGGCCATGCATGAATGTTCGAAAGGATTTATCCTAATGATTGAGGGATTGTGGATTTGATCGGAGCTGATGAAATGGAGTTTGGGAAACTAATCTTGGGGGATGCGAGTAATGAGGAAACGAACTTTTCTAAGATGTGCAGGCAAACTTTTAGATTGCGTAATACATTTAAATAGTGCGCATGGCTTTAAGATAGTCAAGCAACTTTATGTTAGGAGATTAAGTAGTAGTTGAAGGAATTCTGATGACGGAATTTTTTATGACTAGTGGTTTACGCCTTATAAAATTTTTTATACTTAATAAATAATAAAAACTGATGAGCTTGGAGAGACAGATTTGTAGTTTTCAACTGCATAACGACATACATTCAATCAAAAAGTTCAATTTATAATATAAATTTGAGAATGTTTTGATAAACTCAGAGAAAGATAAAAGTTTTCTGTCATCTCTTTTAGGTGACAAACTCTGCTCTATAGCAAGTCTTGTACGGATATTTCAAACGATTTATTTCAATGATTGGGAATCTGGATTTGAACAAGGTTAATGAAGTTAAGTTCAGGGTACATATTTAGAAGAGCAATTTGTGAAGTATTGATATTTTAAAGTACAGGTATTTTTGTACTTTAAAATATTGATATTTTAAAGTACAGGTATTTGAAATCTCCAGACTATTTTAATGATATATAAATTTCTAAAAATGTATAAAATATTTTTTTATTTTTAGAGATCAAATAATATTTGGAGGTCATTTTATAAGTTAATATTCTATGAAATGGTTAAACCACCATAATAATACTGAATTTCGTATCCTGGGAATTATCAAAGGAAATGATTGTCCTTGTGGAGGCATATTGAGGCTTTCTCGTACATATGCTGAATTTTATATTAGTTTATCAATTTAAAATTATTCTTTATCATCTAGATAATTGAACTGAATAGAGATTTAGTAGGAATACATTTTAACTTAAATAATTATGAAGAAATTTCTATTTAAATCTTTTCAAACTATTATGGAATTTCTTACATGAAAATGAGTTTATAATGAGGCGACAAAAATAATTTTCACCTAAAATCAACGTTTCCTGATACTTAATGATTATTAGTTATTCCTGATACTTAATGATTATTAATTATTCCTGATACTTAATGATTATTAATTATTCCTGATACTTAACGATTATTAATTATTCCTGATACTTAATGATTATTAATTATTACTTATACTTCCTCCGTACATTTTTCTACATCTATAATTACATAGTGTTTAATTTTCCACCATAGAATATTTTATTTTTCAAACATGTCTTTTTTGTGTCTGAGACATCCAAGAAGTCTGAAAATTTTGAATAAACATTTGTATATTAAAGATTTGTTGCTTAATTTTTTAAAAACAAACGCAGAGATTTTTTTATTGTTGCTTCATCAATTAATATTTATGCGACAAAAATGTTTAAAAATTAAAGGTTGATTTAAATTAAAATATTAGTAATCGTTTGGAGGTATTGACACTCTTATTAAAAGCAATAATCATAAGTTTAGAAAACAGATTTTCTTACCTTTTTAGATAATGTGCTTTAGATTTTATTTTAGAAATTTCGTACACATTTTAATCAGCATTTCTTGAAAATCTGGAAGCAGCTAGTAATTGTTCAAGAAAAAAGGTCTCCATAACTTTTACGTACGCTATATAAGCATTCACTTCTGTAAAAAAAATTTCTAATTTGAAACAAAAAAAATGATATCACTGTTGGTTAAAATACATGATCACAATTTACCTGTCTCTCATCATGTTAGGTCCAAGGGAGTTGTATCGATGGCCCTTTGCGTCATTTAATTCTCTGAATATGGATCAACCCTTTTTCTTACTCATCGAATAAGATATCACTTGCACAAATATGCTTCGCCCGGATATTTGATGGATGATACTACATTCTTCTTTGTCCCATGTGGTAGCATCCCTAGAAGTCTCAACATGCCCCTGCAATATATTATTGCAAGATTAGGACCATACTTATTAGTCCTCTTTACAATAATCTAGTAAACATAATTTTAACATTGGCGCGGCAATTCACAATTTTCGTGCTAATAGTATTTACTCTTTTAACTTAAGCTACTTTACTCTTTTTAGTACTTATTATTTACTCAAACTACTTTACTCTTTTTAATACTTATTACTTACTCAAGCTACTTAACTCTTTTTAATACTTATTATTTACTCAAGCTACTTCACTCTTTTGAATACTTATTATTTACTCAAGCTATATTTTTTGATCTTCAATGTTTTATATATTTGTATTGTTATAGTTTGAACTGAAATATATTGGTTTATAGGCAGTTTGCATTTTATAGAATTCTTACTTATAATCCTAAATTATTCATATCTATATTAATGATTTCCAATTATCCAAAAAAAGCTCTTAGAACGAGAAGTAAAGGGGCTTAGTACTTGAATAATATATAAACTTTCAATATTATATAACGTGCGTCCAGATCAATATCCTTTCAGATTTTTTCACACTGCAAAACTTAGAGGCTTTTGTTCTATAAATTAGTATATGTATGTTATAAAATAAGTCTTCGACAGCGAATACAGTTCTTCACAAAGTAGGCACATCCAGTAATAAGTGATAATATTTTCTTGAGTTAAAGAGAATCGATGAAAGAATTGATAATATATCCCTGAGTTAAAAAGAAGCGATAATATATCCCTGAGTTAAAAAGAAGCGATAAAAGAAGTGATGCCATACTGTGAAATTCTTCAAGCAAAAGTTTTTGTTTTTCTAGACATCATAGCTACCTTCCCTGACCTGCCTGAAGACACATGGGGAAATCCGAATAACTGGTCCTAGGTAACTTTGGCGGGAACTAATATTGAGTCCTAAGGGCCATCACCGGCCACGGTACAACCTTTCCCTAAGGAAGTATCCCTATCATCGGCAGAGAGTAGTCATTACACACTACTTCTGCACCCACTAAGGTGGCGAGAACTTACCATCATTCTGGGGGCTTCTCCCATATTTGAAGGGATTCCAAGGAGATAGTTTTTATCGGTATAAAATATTAGAGAAGAGTGAAGAAAGTGTATTTGACTGAATATATATTATATAGTGCATTTTAAAATAGTGGGATGATTTTAATTATGGACATGCATTAAAACATGATCAGACCAGTCACGTTTACTCATTAGTGAAACATTTTTTTAAAAAAAATTGTGCTTTATGGTATATATAAAATAGATCATACGTTCAATTGAAAATGTTGATTCCACTAACAATCTCTGATGATAAAAACAGGATTTTCGTACAATTAGAATGTTAGGTATTAATTTTACATGTTTTGTCATATTTTGTATAATATCAAATCGCTAATTGTTTAATAACATATTTCTTCCTACATGCATTTACCAATGAAATATAAATTTATCACATAAAAGCTAAAGCCACAGTTATTCTCTCTCAGAATAAAATAGAATTTATAGACTGCAAACTAGTCCAAAATTCCTTTAAGGGCTGCATTTAAAATCTTTGTATATTTTATCCAATTGCTTTTTCAGATAATATTGAACTTTCAATTGTAATTTAACATTTTACATCATTAAGTAAACTAGAAAAACGAAATAAAATTTCCAAGAATTTAGTAGATTAGATTATTTCCATCCAGAAACCAAATATGGCATTGGTCTTACAACAGTCGAAACACAATAGTTTTGAACAATGATTTATAATTTTCTTTGTGGTTCTTAACAATTTCTCCTAATGATCCCTGATGGCAGTCTGACTTTCCCCAAAGGCTGACCAGGAAAAGACGAACTACGTCTGCCACCCTTCCTTTAGCTTCCTCTTGAGTAGGATTCTTGGTAAAATAAAAAGGATGTAGAAGGGTGGGGTTGGTCATAGAGGGAGGGTAGGGAGGTGAATGACCATGGCAGACCCCTATGTTTGGGGGTGAATAAGGTTGTTAGGACGGATGAGAAGGTGGGTCGATAATATAACTTTTTCGTCTCTCTCTCTTTCTCTTTGTGCACGTGTGCGTGTGCGTGCGTGTGTGCGTGTAGATAGCTAGATAAATATAGATATAGATATAGATATATATGATGAGGTTCATAAAATACAGTTACACGACGGATTACAACAAGATGACGAAACAGTCCTGACAGAAATCATAAAATTCTGATTTCAATCAACAGGCTTTTTATGTTTTTGAAGTATTCTGACTTAGAAACAATTGTGTTATCTTTAGTTAGTTATTCTTTCATTTAGAAATACCTTAATTTATTACCGGTTCATTTTAATTCAAAATCACAAAACATGTATACAACTAGTTTCAAATCGACGAAAAGTAACTGTAAATTCTTATGAGTTCAGTTTTATGTTGTTGTTACTAACGGTGCTTGCCATTCGACAAGCACATTGACGGTCTCCAGCGATTTTAAGCATAATGAGCTTCTCTTGTCATCGAAGTAGCGCCAACTAGGGCCAAGAGTACGACTTAGCTACACACTCACCGCGTCCATTTCCACAGCTTCTTTTTACACGGAGACACATTCACACAACAGTATAGAGACGAACAACCATGCCCTAACCGGGACTCGAGCCCGTGACGCCCAGATCATGAGGAGAACACGTTATATCTGTGCCAGAACTCAGGATCTGTTTTATGTATTTATATTATTCATCTCTGAAACTTTTCCTTGAAAAAATGTATTCTCCAAGTGTACATTGCTAAATATTTAACATATGCGATGGAGGCACTTAAAAAAACTGAAAAATGCTTTGTTTTGTGATTTATTATTTTATGGTTAAAAGTGTCTTATGTATTAATTTTATTTCAAATTTATAAATATTCTTTTGCAAATTAAAACAATAAATAGAAAATATTTTGTGCAATTAATTAATTCAGAAAACCTGAAAGTGTACATTGTTTATGATGTCTGGGTCTGATGGCTTTGAAAAAAATTATGTCTTCTAATTTATTCTTGGTATGAAAAATTGGTATGATGTCTGGGTTTCAGTGAATATTATTTAAAAAATAATAAGCATCAAGAGTTTTAATCTAGGAGGTCATCAAAGATTACATAATACGATGAGTACCATACACGCAGGTCCATGGTTACATGCTATATCACAAATTAAAAAGACATGATAAATTTGAGATGTGTTTTGCTTTTAACGTTAAACAATATAATCTTTTTTTAATAAGATTTTGCATTCAGGTCTCATTTATGGTTAGAATATTTAAATCCCTGTCTGTTGGTTGTACTTTATGTTTACTTATGGGAATCTTAAAAAATGAGCATACTTTCAAAATATACTTATTTAATTCTTTTATTTTTTCCTCTTTGATGAATTATATAATTTAAAGGAGAGAGTACTTTGTGAGACACCCTGCGTTATAGATAAATATTCTTAATGAAGATAATCTAATGCCTTAAGTATTATGCACATTCATATGGATTTATGATTGGATATTGTTGTTACGAAGTCATAAACATTAGCATGTGAAGCATAGAGTGAATACCTCAGATAAAGAAAAATCACTAGCTTTTCACGTAAGAATTCAACAAGGATTCTTAAAAGAATATGAAAGTTAGGTATACACACTTATAAATCCTTCTCGTTAAGTAATTCAATTGCTTTATATGCTTAACAGGAGTTTAAACTTTATAATTGTTGTTGTTGTTGTTTTTATTTCATTTTTGGTTTTTTTTAAACCTTTTTTGTCACAAATTACTAATTTTTTTATAGACTGATTTAAATGGGTTATTTTATATATTTTCATTTTAATATTTTATCTTGTCAAATGCGCTTTTTATTGTGCTTTATGTTATTTTTATTATTCCTTATTATTTATTATTGGTAGTATTCTTTATTTTTAATTATTGTTAATATTCCATATTTTTTAATATTGCTAATGTTCCTTATTTTTAATTATTGGTAATGTTTCTTATTTTTAATTATTGGCAATGTTCCTTATTTTTAATTATTGATAATGTTCCTTATTTTTAATTATTGGTAATATTCCTTATTTTTAATTATTGGTAATGTTCCTTTTTTAATTATTGGTAATGTTTCTTATTTTTAACTATTGGCAATGTTCCTTATTTTTAAGTATTGGCAATATTCCTTAATTTTAATTATTGGTAATGTTACTTATTTTTAACTATTGGCAATGTTCCTTATTTTTAATTATTGGTAATATTCCTTAATTTTAATTATTGGTAATGTTACTTATTTTTAATTATTCGTAATATTCCTTATTTTTGATTATTGGTAATGTTCCTTATCTTTAATTATTGGTAATGTTCCTTATTTTTAAATATTGGTAATATTCCTTATTTTTAATTATTGGTAATATTCCTTAATTTTATTGTAATATGTTTTGTTCTTGCTACATTCATACTTTTATTTTTATCTCCACCCCCCTTTTCTCTACTTTTATCCATTCCAACTGCTCGGGTATCTTCCGGTTCTAGATCTAGGATCTTTAAACGGATGAAAGTGAAACCTGGCGTTTTGTAAAATTCCAAATCAACTATTCTATTTTCCCAGTATTGTTTTTCGGTTTTAGTTGTAAATATATATATTTTTTAAATTCAATAGCAAAAACAGCAGGAAAAATAGAAAATGTTTAAGCTTATGTTATATTACTGGCACATTTTACAGTAAACAACATTCATTTCAGATAAAAATGTAGAAATAATTTATCAATAATTTGTCTTCATAATTTAAAGGTGAATTCAATTAAGAAAGAAGAGAGATTAATGTAAATTTAAATCTAATTTAATTAATATTAGCTCACGTCAACGAACAATTTTAATATTAAAACTTCTAATTCAAAGTGAAAAATAAATCATGTATCATTCAAGATTAAAAATGATGAATGTTTATGAATTACTCCTTTTTACATTTTTCGTTTTAAATTACCATATTGATAATTAAGTCGAGATATTCTCTTTTACTGAGAACTGAAACTTTTGATTACTCTCTTGTGAGAAGCTTATGCGTCAGTGGGTATTCATTAAGCGACATAGCTTTTCAAAATAATTAATAACTCTTTCATAAGCTAAATGTTAGTTTTGAATTGAAATTCAGATAATTATCCTTTTCGCCCAACAACATGTTCGAATATTTGCAAAATGATTGGTGATTAATTGATTTTTGTTCGGCCTATTTTTAGTTTATTTGAAATCTTGTGAAAGAAGGAATTGGTTATGCTTTCAGGAAATCTAAATCAATTTAAGAATCTAAATCAAATCAAATAAGTAATGATAGATTACAATTATGTCAAATATTTGGAATTCTCTAGCAAATCAAACGTAGGATGATAAATTAAAGGGACGTCAAATAATGCATAATAAAAGTTATCTTACATAGGATAGGACTGTATAACGATTTTTTTAAATATGCTCGTCATTTTTACTGTTTAGAAGTATCTCTTTTTCTGTCAAGGACGCTTACACTATTTTTTTTCCACATTTATTTAGTTATGCAAGAAAAATCTGCGGATAAAAAGTTATAAATATCAAGAATTCTAGTTTTTCGAAAGATATGTCTTTCTGTCAAAGTTTTATTAAATTATTTTGTTACGAATATTTTAATCATTACTTAATAAAGGAATTAATTGTTACTGAATAAAGTCACATGTTATAACTGAAATATTTACAAAATGATTGCAAGTCTTGGCAAAGAAGGTCCGACTTTTAAATTAAAAAAATGTTGGAAAAAGTTGTGAATAAAAAAATTCTATAAATAGTCAGAATCACAGTTGTTTCGAAGGATATGTTTTTCTGTCTATATTTTATTAAATTATTTTTTTAGAATATTTTAAATATTATTCTGTAAATGAACTAGTCTCAAGTAATAATGATAATAATGGAAATATTTACTAAAAGATGTCAAATCTTGATAAAGAAGGTCTCGGTTTTAAATAAAAACTGTAGAAAAAAAGTTGTGAATGAAAAAAAATCAATAAATATTAAGAATTATAGTTTTTCGAAGGATTCATTTTATTAAATTATTTATATTATTTTATTAAATTATTTATATTATTATATTTCAAATATTATTCGGTAAACCAACTAGTCAAAAGTAATAATCGAAACATTTACGAAATAATGTCAAATCTTGACAAAGAAGGTCCCACTATTAAATTTTAAAAGTGTAGGAAAAAGTTGTGAATGAAAAATTGTAATAAATATTAATAATTCTAGTTTTTTCGACTATGTTTTTCTGTCCACATTTTATTAAATGATATTTATGAATATTTTAATTATTATTCTATAAACGAACTAGTTACAAGTAATCGTTCGTTATTCGATAAACGAACTAGTTACAAGTAATAAACGAAAAATTTACAAAATAATGTAAAATCTTGACACATAAGATCTCACTATTAAATTAAAAAATGTGCAAAAAAAGTTGTGAATAAAAAAAAAGTACTAAATATTAAGAATTCTTGTTTTTTCGAAGATGTCTTTCTGTCTATTTTATTAAATTATTTTTTAAGAAAATTTTAGCTATTATTCTATAAACGAATTAGTCACAAGTAATAATCGAAATATTTACAAAATTATGGAAAATCTTCACAAAGAATATCTTGCTTTCAAATTTAAAAAAATGTAGGAAGAAAGTTGTGAATAAAAAATTCAATAAATTGTAAGAAATTTATCTTTTCTGAGTTTATTTATTGGAAATATTTCAGAGGAAATATTTATGAAATCATAAATCGTAAAGCTTGACAAAGTAAATCTCTCTTTTAAATTCAAAAATGGTGGGGAGAAAGAGTTGAAAGGTCAGTGTTTGGTAACACGTTTCTTTCGAAGGTTAATTATATGGCCTAAAGCATATACCCTAATTTATATAATTATTATCTTCGTAAATTTTCTTATAAAATAAAACATCTGAAATGCTATGCGATACTGAAAAAAAAATTCTGAAGAATTAGGATTTCGAAAAAGAATAAATCGACTGACTATACTGTTATCCTAATACAAAAAATTCAATAAACAGTTCAATAAACTCTTCAATAAACTCAAAGATAAAAAGATATTCAAAAGTGAAAAATGTTTCTTTCTGTAAGAGAGATTCTATAGGATATTTGATGTTACATTGAACATCCTGAAAAAAATTAATAAATATTCCTGCGAGTATAAACTGCTATTATTTTTTCTTACTTTAAAGGTATTTCCCAAACTATTAGGAATTCAGTCTCATCTGTTAAGCCATTAAAATATTGTGTTTCAATTATAGTATTATCATTTTTTAAAATTTCTTTAATGAAAAAATATTTTCTAATCTTATAAAGAATTTCGGGATTGTGATAGGATAGGTAATCACTTTGATGACTATTAGTCTCTTAACTACTTAAACCACCTCGGGTTAGAAATAATTAAAAAAATCACTTTACATGATGAAACTTTAATTACAATTAGAATAGGCAAATCGTATATCATTTTTGTCCAGCCATGGTAATTGAGATGATATTCCAGACATGAAAGCTCTTTAGCTGTCTGGAATAACTAAAAAAATCAATTACAGATTGTTCGGTTTTTATGAAGCATAATATCTCATGAAAAGAAAGAGGAGTGAAATCTGAAATTGAGCCGAAAAAATGAAACAGAAAATGTTCTTAAATAACTGAAAATCTGTTAAGGAATGAAAACACCGGAGTTATTCTGACTAAAAATTTGTAGCATCAATGTTGATATATCTGTTTATTTAAAAATTACAAATTTATATTCCTAGGTACAAATTAATATTAGAAATTACATGTGAAAAAGAATTTTTAAATAAAATAATCAGCAAAATGCGAAAAAGAATAGAATTTTAAAATTTATTATATCATAATTTTCATGTACTAAAAACACAAACACCATAATTTGAATATTTAATTATGAGTATTTAAATCAATAATATCAATATGATAATTACACTAATATCAATATAATAATTTAAGACAATAATATCAATATAATAATTT
>JAOUZG010050968.1:18405662-18447791 GCA_026289955.1 Argiope argentata
TGGCAACACAAGGTCAGTGGTGAATTGTTATCACTGCTCAATAACATAAAGCTATGAGAAATTCTCAGCATTGTGCTACATAGCTTAATGTTATTGAGCAGTGATAACAATTCACCACTGACCTTGTGTTGCCATTTTCAGAAATTCATAGTAATGGCAAACATTGGTGGTGAGTTTTACCTGAATCTGCGGGGATTATAACACTAAGATGGATTATTAGACTCTATAGATTATCGTTCCATTCGACTTTTTGCCAAATCATTTATTTCGGACTTAGTGTGCATTCAGAATTCTCTTGTAAAAATGATCTAAGGACAATCTATCCTTTTCTCAGATTGATAAAGCAAGAATGCGCAAAACAGACTTTTTAGATACTTAGCAGAATTTTGCTACATAGTAGTAAACTGCTGTTTTTTCTACGTAGTAATAAAATGTATATAAATAGTATAAAATTTCAGGAATAATGGAATGGATATACATTGTATAAAATTTCATAAATAATAAAATGAATATAAACTGCATAAAATTTCAGGAATAATAAAATGTATATAAATTGTACAAAATTTCAGGAATAATAAAATGTACATACATTGTATAAAATTTCAGGAATTTGAATGATAATTCCTTTATTCTCCCCACTGCATGAAAAGGCACTCTACTGACTCTGACAATCTTTTGTTTCTCCTTTCTACCTAATATCTTTTGCATCTTATTTTTGAGCTTTAAAAAGTACTGGGTAATATTTTTGCATGAATTTGTTCATACATATTTTAAATGTTAAACTGCAAAAGGCATGTTTTTTCAGAGCTGTAAAGAGAAAATAACAACATGCTCAGTAGAAATTTTTGTTTTAGTAGATAAGTAAATTGATGAGCTATTTTAAAGAAATTTATGTTTGAAATGGATATAATTTCTGAGAGATTAAATTTGATATTCACGCAATTTAAAAATATGCTGTTTGGGATAAAAACCAGCATACAAATTTCAAATATATGGATGTTATGTACCTGTTTATGTCTCAGTTTCATATCAAAAAGTTCCAAAAAAAGGTTTAAATAGAAAAAAGAAATAACTAATGGTTTCCTTGAAATTTCTAGGAGCAATATTAACAATTCTCCACAGTCCACCAAACTCGAAGTTTCACCATTGGTTATTAGGAAAAGTACTTGTATAATCTTCATCTGTCTGCATAAAATTTGTACTAATAGGTTCTTTAAGACAATTTCAGATAAAAAGAAATGTCTATAAGTTCATGAATCATCGTGAAATGTCTAGGAGCTATTTCACCTTTGGTTATTGGAATTGCTCTCAACATTGGTTATTGGTATTGATCTCATCTTTGGTTATTTGGAAAATTAATACCAAAATCTTCTGTCTACATTAAATCCGCAATAATAGGCTCTTGATGATAATTCTAGATAAAAATAAATGTCTAATAGTTTCTCAACTAACACAAAGCGTTTTGGAGCTATTTCACAAGTCCTCCAAAGTCCACCAAAAATGACTATCTCATGAATTGCACAAACTTCATTCTCATGAAGTCTTTTGAATGTTCAATTTCAACTGGGACCAAAATGTGCTGTCGTTGAGATAAAGAATAAAATCCTAGCTTTATTTGACCTGCCATTTGGGAGGAAGATGCTTATTTTCAAAAGGCATATAGTACCTAGAGCTTATATTTAATAACAAATTATTCCTATTTTGTTTATAATTATGCAGAATTAGTTCGAAAACATCAGTCAATGGTGCTAGTATTTTCAAACAAATTTATTTGAGGATTCGACACTGATGCAGGTATTTAGTTTAATTTATCCAACTTCTTCCACTCTCCCTATATATATATATATATATTCTTTAAATTCCAATCGTCAATAAAATACCTTTTATTCATCCACTCAACTTCAAGTAATATTTTTAAAACTTGTAGTGGATGACATTTGGTGTTAATACAGTTTTTTTCAAATTTAATTCATCAATTTTTTTATTCATTAATTAAAAAAAAACTTTCTCGCCAAAACTCTTCATTTCCCCACCGCTAAATAAGTAACGAATTCAGTTTCTTTTTTCCGCCTATTAATGAGGTTAGGCTTAACATGATTTCGGTAGATTATTTTGAGCGATTTTGTTTATTTTCATAATTTATGATGCATTTGAAATTAAACATTATTAATTAATCCATTTTCATTTTGAAATACTTCTGAATTAAAATAATACAGAATAAATAAAATTAGGAATTTCTAATCTGTATTGCGTTACCCTGACTAGCGTAGAAAATTTATGCATTTTGCGTTGCCACAATTGACTTTGAATCCTCAATTGGTGTTGAAAATTGAATGCTAGTATAATTTGTTGATCAATTATTTATAGTAAATGTAATTATTAGGCCGGGATAGCTAAGTTGGTAGGCGGTTGGATTAGCATTCCTTGGATTTGAGTTCGAACCTGCTAGTCGAAGACTCTCCGTGTGTGGTTGGTGCTAAATATTTCGGGGTCACAAAGTTTTCCATATGGAGAATAATACAACTGGGAGTATTAGGTCAGAGATGATAGTTCTCTGTTTCAGATCTA
This sequence comes from Argiope argentata, assembly GCA_026289955.1. Lineage (NCBI taxonomy): Eukaryota > Metazoa > Arthropoda > Arachnida > Araneae > Araneidae > Argiope > Argiope argentata. The sequence goes on from JAOUZG010050968.1 coordinate 18,408,231, forward strand.
ACTTACGATCTGTGGATGTATGAATGACGTCAACATCGTAAAAAGGGTTTGTGACGTATATGAGCTAAACTTCTGCCCTCGGGTGCTCAGGGATGCATACCCGCAGAAGCTGGTTCCTTCAGATCACACTAGTATATCAACAATCTAGTGAAACACTAGAATAATAACAATTGTAATTATTTAATAGAATGTTACTAAAATGAAATTTTTCCTAATAACCTAAGTAGGAAATGGTTTAAAAAACTGTTTTTTATGTTACTTGCTTTCCTATAATTACTGCGTTCATGATTTCATCTTATGTGCCATCACTTGGCTGACTCATTGAAAAATAACAAAAATCATTAATAAATAGCTGATTATTCTGCCTATTGAGCGTTTAAAATGTTAAAAAATTGCACATTCCACCTCGTACAAATTACTTTCAATCATCCACTTTCTTAAGACTAGGAACACAACACGTTTTGAAATTCGCAGACAAATTTGTGAATTTTACAGACAAAACACCGCGAATGATTTGATGTAACGGAGGTGGGATCGAACGTTCATTGAAGGATGTAAACTGTTCACGATGAGGAACTGAGTGGTCCGCAGTGTCTGATTTATGATGATTCCCTTACAGACGTTGAAGAGAAGTTTAGGTTTAATTTTGATTTGCCAATACTAAATTAGCAAGACATTTCCTCAAATTTCTAATTGCTTTTTCATCACAGCGGGTGGCACACTTCTAAGATGAGTGCATATCATGAGTGCAACTACATCGCATATCATGAGTGCGACTACATCGAGTAATACAGATAAGTCTGAGGGGACAACATCATGGCCAGGAATATGGCTGATTCCTAATAGCTATCATCGGTCACGGAACAACGTATTACAAAGTAAGTATGTTCCATCATCGGTAGGGAGAAGTGAGCCTACACCATTTTCGCTACTAACAGATTGGTGAGAACCAACCTCCATTTCTGAAGATTCTCATCTCCTTATATGAAGTGACCCAGGGAATCGATAAGGACATATAAAAGATTGTTTCTCGTTTTGATAAATGCTTCGAAAGCGACAGCAACAATGTTGAAAAATAATCTGGTATCATGCTTCACTTTGCAATAAAAATCTAATAATATTTTCTTTCTAAATTACTAAGAGAAGCATAGTTTCTGAACGTCTGTCGTATTTAATTTAAATTGTTTTTTTTGTTTGTAAAGAGGGTATTTTATTGCCATTTCTTTGATTTTAATTGTTCAGAAAATAAGTTATCGTTGCAGTAGAACTAATATTCTTGAAAAAGAAATAATCACATTTAATTAAACTCATTGTATCAATATATACTCTAATTAAGTAGCATAAGCAGTTAAGAGTGAGAATTTTTAAATAAGATATTGAAAATTCCATATCTTTATGATGCGATAATATTGGAAAAAAATGCACTTCGGAAACTATTTTGTGAAATATTTTTTTCGGATACCTGGAAAAATGTCGTAACATGAAAAAAAAAACTTAATAACATAAAAATAAAATTGTATAGCCAGTATTCCAATCCTGAAATGATAGATCTACAATGAGTATTATGCAAATGAATACATGTCAGTTTATTCAGGGTAGAATATAGACTAGTTGTGAATATTGTAATATGTATTTCACATTAATCAAGCTGATATGTCAACGTGCCTCCATCTACAAGGGAACATGTCTTTCAGTAGCTGACACACCGACACCGATATGGCTAAAACGCTCTACTCAGATTAGATCACAGACATTCGCAATATACATTAATGTTTCATAAAGGGAGAGGTTTGAACATTTCATTATATATATCATTATAAATATTATATACTGGGTATCCATAATTAAACGACCCTACTTTAAAGTTGTCTACAAATGAAAATATTGATCAGAAAATTATGAAATTTTGTCTAGAACATAATGAAGGAATGAGAATTTTAGTGAATAAAAATAGTTCAAAATTTCACCACCAGGGGTAGTTTTTCAAATTAATTACACATTTAGCATATTTTTGACAAATTTAATTACAACAAAGTATACTCAACATGATGGCCACCATTTTCCGCTACCATCTGGAATCGTAAGATAGCATGTTAAACACTTGACCGTACTGTGTTCTGAGAAATAGGAAGAACATGCTGTGAGATGATGCTTTTTAGATCAGGTAAAGTGTTGTATTATCACGACTTACCAGATATTTGAAAAGTCTCCAAAGTCAAAGGTCACATGGATTTAGATCTGGTGACCGAGGTAGCCCCAGATCAAGAAAATGACCGTTGAGGACATACTCTTCAGTAAAATAATTATTTATAATGTCTTTTACACAATGGCTAATGTATGGAGGAGCTCCATCTTGCCTGAAGATTGTGCTAGAAAGACATTGACGTGCTTCCGAATACGGCAATCCAATTTTATTCTGAATTAATGATTTGTATCACTGTCCGGTGATCGAGCATGTTACCGGACTTATTTTCTCCAAGACTTACAGGCCGTGAATGCTGAAAACCCACATCATACAGTTACTTTTGGTGACTGTAAAGGGATTTGTGAGACTGAGTGTGGATTTTCTGGATCTCAAATTCGGCAGTTGTGAGTATTCCCCTAAACTTTCCAAATAAAAATGAGCTTCATCTTTACATCTAATATTCCATGGTCATTCTGAATCAACTTCAAAGCGAGTAAGAAACTAAGGCGAGAACCAAATTCGAATGTCAAAAACGTTTGGAAGCAACCTCTGCAAAATTTGAAGCTTGTACGGATAATATTTCTTCTTGTGTACAGCCGACCACCCATCCATCATTGAAAGTAGCAGTATCGACAGTATTTGCTGTGGCCGACTGTGGTCTCTAGCAATGCCCATTCTTACATTGACCGAATTTATCAAACTAATATTCTCTTCGAGGTAATTGACCCCAAAGTTGTCAATTACTGACCTCTTCCTCATCTACAAACAAACTACCTAAGATTACGTACGGATAATACTGGAGGATACTCTGCATGATCTTCTGGATAGTTGAACGAGTCCTATTCAATGCTTCGGACACTGGTAAGAGCCTTTGTTTTAGAAGCTCTGTCCTTTTCCACTTAAAACGCAACTTTTTTATTGCTTCTGTGGAAACAGATTTTCTACCTTTTTCTAGAACGAGCCTTAAACATGTCTGCTTCTTCAAATTTAGCTATCATTAATCGAAGACTTTTAATAGTTAATGGACCTTTAAGTATCCCTCTGAATATCCGATATTTCAATAGAGCAACCTTTGCGGAATCATTGCTTTGGTAAAACAATTTAACTAACAAAGCTCGATCTGTTAACTGTAAGCACATTCTGATTAGCAATAGCGATATATAGAAATCTCAGCAAAAGCTTTTAGGTTTTATTACATATGCAGCATGACGACAAAAATTTACATTTTTGTTTCATCTCCGTTCATTCAAATCTTTTGTTCGAAAATTAGTTTTGGAAGAAATTTTTGTGCAAGTTTTTTTAGTCACTCAAACAAATTCACATTCCTTCATTGCGTCCGAAACAAAATTTCATAACTTTCTGAACAATAGTTTCGGCTGTAAACAACTTTAAAGTAGGGTCGTATAATTATGGACACCCTGCATACCAAGTGCATATAAAATTTACAAAGTTCAAAAGCCAATACAAAAGGGAAAAAAATCTTAACAATTAGGTTTCATTCCCTTTTGAAATAAAAGTACTTATTTTGAGATGTATAAAATAAAATACAAATATCATATCTATCTAAATACTTTTCTTCGTGAAATTTGTCGTCTTCACGCTATTATAATTGTACATAAGAAACTCTTGCTTTCCATTATTACTTTAAAAACTGAGTAAGTCTGAATAAGAGAAACTTTCACAGGAAGATTACATTAATAAGACATATTTCCTTTCAGAAAGATACATTATTAAGGGAATAAGCAAACCTTTCTAAATATGAAAATTGATAAGTGAATTTTTCAGTTTCTTTGCAATTAGATTGTCATGTATTAATGTAAATGAAGCACCATGAATTCACTAGAATTCACTATTAAATCGTAATCGTGATTACCTCGGTTTGAACATGATTAGGATTAAAGGAATATTGGATTCGTTCTCCATTCTATTAAAATAGAGACCACTGGGGATACTGGACCAGAGGTGATCGTTCTCTGCTCCAGATCTGAATTACGATCTGTGGATGAATGAATGAAATGTATGAATGAAGTCCATCCCGTAAAAGAATTTGTGACGTGTGTGAGCTAGAAGTCAGACTTCTGCCCTCATAGGTCCAAAGTACACTCAGAAAATACTGCACCCTTCCTTCCGTTATATAGTGGAACACGAGAACAACAATAATAACAACTAAACTGATAGTATTCTGAAACAAAGATATTATTAACCATTAGTTTTTAAAAGAAATAATGAAAATATATTTTTTTTAAATCTACAGTAATTTTTATAAAGTTTTTATATGAAATACTTACTGAAGTATATAAAAACTCGTAACAATCAGGTCAAAATCGAGACCCTTTTTATCTCTAAAACAAAACAACGTAATCGAAATAGTAAAGATGATTATTTTCTTTTGACGAATATATTGCACTCAAAGTGTGTCAAAGTATTATAATCAATATCATTTATATCGATAATTTATTGAAATAGTGGAAGTATTCCCCCATGTAAAACTTTATAAAGAGAGTATGGAATGCTGTGCCATATATTGTATTTTGAGTTAATAAAACTTGATTGCAGATTGAAACCGCGACCTTTTTAGACTACAGAGTTTTAGCAGAAAATGTTCTCTTATTATTATAATATTAAGTCATGTATTGTCTTTTAAGTTTCTGATATTCACAGCATTTTTGGGCTAAATGTCACAGACAAATTTTATAATTATAAGAATTAGTACATAGAGGTAAAAAAATGTAAAAACCAGCTCTTAAAATCTCTCTTTTATTTTTAAACTCTTTTTAATGAGAATAAATATCTTATATTCGCTGAATGAGTTTACGATATTAATGAAAAAAAAAGAAAGAAAAAAGAAATGAAGTGGAAAATCAGAGAAGGATGGAAAAGCTTTGTGAAATAATTAATTTTCTTTGTTCTTCAAAATTTGTTATCAATTTAACAAAACCATATTTTAAAGTCTCGAAAATTCTGCTTAGTATGGTATTTTTGAAATAATAAATAAAAACTGAAAAAGTACAAAGAGTTGTACATAATTTATGAATTACCCAAATATGTCGTAATGCCAATTTTCTTAAAGAAAGCTTACTTTCTTACTGATAAAAGTTACAATGAAGTTTGTTATCAATTTAACAAACCTTATTGTGCTGTCTCACAAATTTTGTTTAATGTGGGTTTTTGAAAATAATTACTAATATTGAAATGGCACACAGAATTGTACTGAATTTAGGAATTACCCAAATATGTCTCGATGAAAGAAGTCCCAATTTTCCTAAAGAAATTTTACTTTATTACTGATAAAAGTTGCAATGATGTTTAGAAAAGTAAAAATCACATTATTCTAGATAAAACATTTCTCGTCCTTTCGTTTATTCTTTCGTTTCTACTAAAAATATGTTGGTAATGTTCTAATATTTCATGACCGACATAAATGGTTTCTTAAACTCCCTATTTTTCTCTCATATTCTGAACACTTTCATTGTCTTTTATTTCCGAAGCGGGTAATCTTTCATCTTCCGTTTCTTTATTATCTTATTACTTTGATTTTTTTCATCTTTGTATACTTTCATTCATAAAAAGTCCTTAACATTGCTTAGAAATAATTCAGTTTATATCATTTTTGACTGTTTATAATGATTAGCTACACCAAGTTTAAAGTATGTTTGAAAAATGTAATTGTTCAAAAGCAATTTAAAACAAAAGTAAAAGAAGTAATGCTAACAGTTCGTAATTCCTTTTCTTTGTTGGACCGAATTTATAGAATGACGTGATCTGTCGAGTGAAGTTCGGGCTTTCTGTAGCATCAGTGAACTCTTCAATAGATTCAGCTGCTGGAATAAAAATCCCTAATGAGAACGGTATTCTTCCTAAAGATGTCAAAGATTCCCTTCCCTGAATTGATACGTGTTAGAGAAGTTTCTTACATATGTTTGAGTAAAATCGTTGAGGAAGAAAAGAACTTCTGAGAATTTCCCTTGTATTCCGATGTAAATGGACGCGTTTCCACTCCCATTGCATGTACAAGCCGTACCTTCCAATGCAAAGATAACGTTAAGCCTAATTCTCAATTTATCTTTTTGTCGGCACTCATCTGCAAAGAATATATTTCACACACACGCTCTCAAATGTATATGTATGTATGTATATTTGTATGAAAGGTATATCACATATATTTACAGTCATGCTGTTCTTTTTAAAGAACAGATGAAGAATTAATTTTTCTTGTAGGAAATCGGGATGTTCATTTACTTTCCGACATATTTTTTAAAGGCTGCATTTTTGTGAGTTTAAAACGATGACAGGAAAATATAGCCTTCATCCATGAATTCATTCACATTTTTTCTTCTCCTTGGAGTTAGAAACAACTATTTTGTTAATCAATATTGCTGGAAGTTTACTTTAGACTTCCTCATATGCCAGGGCATAGTGATGATGCTCACCGTGGTATTTTATAAAGATGTGCTCACTCTGCTGTATAACTCTTATCTGTAGCTACAGAAGATATTTTTGATTAATCAGAATTACGGAGAAAGGCAGAAGAATGTCCAAATCCTAAGAAGAAAATTGTATCTAATAACCCAGGTGATAAAATGTCACTTCTTTTGGAGAAGTATTGTATGGTCTTCATTACTTGAATTGAAACTATGAAAAATGTACGAGAGGAACGCGGTAACCTGGTGATGAGATATCTGGATCGGAAAGATCTAGATTTGAAGACCCACCGTGTTTGAAAGTCTGTACAAGTTAAATATAGCATCGTGGGACCAATGTCATCCCATTAGGAGAAGAATTTCCAGCTCATTTGTCGGTTCTGTTATCTAACTTGGGTTAAAAATGATGACGTTTGTCCCCGAAGACTCCAAATATTGATTCTATACGGGACATTACTATTGTAAAGACGTGATGGGTCGTATTCCTGGTAACCAAGGAAGGCTGTAACGACATGAAGGCTCGTATTGCCTGGGAACCAAGGAAAACTGTAATTACTCGAAGGATCATATTGCCTGAGAACCGAGAAAGACTGGAAAACCCAGAGGGATCGGGTTGCCTGTGATCGTCAGGTGGCGTAGTAACTGGGGGGGGCGAGAAACGAGTTTAAAAGGAGAGAACCGAGTCGGTGGAAGAGAGTCTGTCGGGAGTCATCGAGATGTGCTGATCATTTTTTTCGTCCTTTTTTTAATTTTTGTGTATTTGTGTTGTGTGTTGTGACATCCTAGCAGAAAATAAAGAAGATGTCTAAAAGTCCTGCTTCATCTTTCGACTCCAGTACACTATATTTAAACTTAGCTAAACAAATTAAAATACCTGTGATATCATTTGAAATTTTAACAATTTTTCAAAACGTCATTTTGGTGTTTAACGTTTTAATTTTGAAGCATATATCCTTTTATTGAACTTTTATTCTTTCGTTTGTTATTATTATTTTAATTAAAGGTAGTGATAATGGGATTATGATAGAATTATGTGCTTACAGCAATTTCATTTTTCAAACATTATATTTTATGTTAATATCATAACATGTATAGATATTTAAATAATGTTTTCGAAAGATTTTGATTGATTAAGAATAGCAGATTTTTTAAGAATAGCAGAAAGTTGAAGAGAAAAGCTAATGTAAATTACATTATGGAATATGCTGTATATATTATGGATGAAACTAATCATCTGTTGTTTACGTAACAACATCTAAAGATTCAATGAAATATCAATTTTTTGAAAAAAAAAGTTTAACATGTTTTTTTTTATCTTTCTTTTTTATAAACTTCATGCTTATAGAAATAGATTTCCAGGGGATTTTTTTTTTGCTCTTTTTCTCACTTTGAAATTCTCAATTACTGTGTGATCTTGATGGCAATACATTTTTAAATAGTTTGGAAACATAATTAACTGTTAGTTGATTACTTTTTATTTAATTTTAATCTCATATTTCAGGCACCTTTGGGTAGAAATATTAACAAAAAATTGATTGTAGGAATCCAAAATATTTACTTATAGTTTGATGAGATATATTGAAGGCTAAAACATGGGAAAAAGGAAAATTTATTTCTGAAAAACATTGTTATTATTAGCATACTAAAAAGTAAAAAAAATAATTCTTTATCGAAACTGAGGAGATCAAAACAAATTCATAAACGTATGAGAGATTCTAAAAGCAAAAGGAAAAGAAAATTGCAAGTTACAATAATTTTTAACATCAAGAAAAAAGCCTGTATATGCATTGAAAACAAAATATATTATGAATGTCTTTAAAATTTCCATTCATCTAAGGATCTTTTTCACATCTTATAAAAATATGATGATTTCGTTCTCTCCACCATCATTCAAATTTTTAAAATTCGATTCTTTTAAGCAAGAAAAAAAAACTGCTATAATATTTTAAATTTTTCTAATCAACCATCTGAATCATCTCTGAATATCTTCTCAGTTAAATCTGAATATCTTCTCAACTTTTAACCACAGATTAATTTTTTTGTATAGTACCACTGAATATCTTCTCAACTTTTAATCAAAGATTAGTTTCTGTATATTATCTCTGAATATCTTCTAAACTTTTAATTGCAGATTAGTTTCTGCATATTATCTCTAAATAAGTTCAATACACTTTTTTATCAATAGAATAAATACCAGGAAACCTACAAAAGCTTCTTTGAGATTCAGTTGTACGACTACACTCGGATTGAATCTTCCCATTTTCCCCCAATATTTATATTTTAGAATTCTTGCATAAAATACATTCCAAAAACACATTCAAAATAAAAATATAAATAATCAATTAAAAACCAAAAATATTTTTAAAATTAATTTTTTCGTAAAAAAGAGATCTAAAATTAAAATCTCCTATTTTAAAAGAATAGGAGATTTTAAATGATTTTTTCAATTGTTGCTGTGGCCTAGTGGTAAGATCTTGGCTTGTAAATCGTATGGTTTCAAGTTCGAGATCCGATTCCGGGTCTGTAAGGGGGTCTGTTGTACGTTAAATCCGTCAAAGCTAAACGTCCTCCTACTGGCGTGGTATGAGAGGGAGGTGCCAGCTCAGGTGTCGGCCTCGTTATCTGACTAAAAGTCACGCAGTCATCCAAAAATAGCCCTATTGTTGCTTTACAAAAGGATGATAATATAACTAAGCTAAACCAAACTCTAACTTTGCAGAACATTTAAGATATATATTATCTAATATTTGAATAAAGAAATAAGCTGTTTCCTTTTCAAATAATATATTTGAATAATAAAAGGCACCACGTTTTCACTTTCTTGGTACTATGAAACATTAAAACAACTACAAAATATTTTTGACTGAGCAGAATGCTATTAATATAAATCAGTAACTGTAGTAACTACCATATCAAAGATAAATAATATGGAAAAAAATGGTGTGACGATGTGAAAGTTATTCTGTCAGGTGACAAGTTTCAAACTTCTGGAGTTCTTTTTAATTTGGTATGTGTTTGGATTTCTGTTTCTAATTAATATGTTTTATTTCTGTGTGAGGGTTTGAGCATGTCTTTATAATTCTATTTAGATTCATAAATTTTGAAAAAAAAATGTTTTACCCATTTGTTTGTGTGCTTATTATACTTTGTATATTCTGATTTAGGTTTTACGATCTTCTGCTTCATTTAAACAATTGGAGTTAAAATTTCAAACTAACAATTGTGCTCAAATTTGTTCTTATATTTCTGTGATACAAATTTATCTCTAAGGTCTCAATATTCTGGGATTTCAGGGTCACGAGGGATCAATTTTTGACAAAATTGTCAGATACCTCACAGAAAAAATACCTGGTTTGAATCCCTGCTAAAGGGTGACTCTTGAAAGAGTCTTCAGGCCGGATTCAGTGTAGTTTTTTTAAATTTTTGATCTTGAATTTTACTTTAAACTTAAGTATTATTGCTAATTTAGTTCAGTAACTGTAGGGCATATTACGAAATTATTGTACTAAATTCGAATTGAAACGATGAATTTATGAATATTAACCCAATTAAAACACTATAAAATGGGAATTAAAGTTTAAAAAAAATATTAAAACGTAAATTACGCAAATATAAAAGCAACTGTAACCTCTCAAATATTAAAAGCGGGAACAAAATTCAAGCGCTTTTAAAAAGAAAGCTCTTCAGAAATTAAAAGGAACGAGTGAAATAAAATAATCAATATTTTCGCCAAATCGAAATTTTCAACATAGTCACCTGCCTTAAAAAAATATGGAAGCTGAAATGCTCAAGAATACGAATGTTCAATTCCTTTAAAAAGTTTCTTTTCCAACAATCCAACTTCTATTTATATTTCTGGTGGATATTTTAAGGGGGTTTATTCCGTCGTCGTCGGAGCTTCAGTTTCCAATTTCAAAGTTACTTTTCCATCTCCGTATGAAGAAAAATGTGGCCCAGGAGATTAATTTAGAGACTAGAGCTCCCCATTCTGACGATTATGGATTTAATAGACTTGAAGAGGGAGTGGGAATTGAAGTACTAAAACTTCATTTGAAAAACTAAATGAAGCGGGTCAAGCGTACAGGTGTGTTTAAAAGTGCTTCTGTTTCTATGCACTTCAACAGAAATAAAAAGTTTAGGAATAAATTTCTTCAGTTTATACTTTTTTCTATCCCATGTGATCATTTGGTTCGGTGATTTGGAGTTCTTGCATATGATTGCTGGCTGTACAGTTTTGACTGGGACTCAATTGCTTCAAATGCATTAAAGTAATTACATATCAGTCAAGAAGTTTTTGGAATAAAAAATTGCATCTTGTTACTATAGAAATTTATGAAACAATGTAAAAAGGAAATAATTTTTGACGAATTCGATAAACTTTTATTACAGTTACTAAAAAATATGCTCGTCTAGACGTCCTGATAACAATAACTAAGATCAAATTTAATATTTTAGATTACTAAGTTAAACAAATGAAAGTTGTTGTAGAAAATTGACAGAATGCTTAAAAAAATATTACATACAATGCACTTCGAATGTTTATATATTATATAATACCATTAGAAGTTTTGTTTGCTTTCAAAAAAATATTCTCTATACATTACATTCAATAACATTCAAATAAAAACTAATTACTAATATTAGATTGAAACAAACATTGGTACACTAACAGCAAAAAATACTACTTGGGATACAAAATAAAAATAATTGTTAGTTGTGACTTTCAATTTGGTCCGTGAAGAAAGAATATAATGAATTAGCTGAAATATAAAATGATAAAATCGCAGATCTCATCAACAACCTAAACTTGGCCATTTATTCATGCTTAGATTTATTCCCATGGTGATAAAGAAATCAATTTACGAATAAAATAATTATCTCAGTTGTATCAAACCCAGAACAATTTGTATCTGGTAGGATGCCTCCTTGCAAGATGCTAAATTAATATTTGTGATTTCACATCCGATAATGACATAAAGTAATAAGAGGGAGATGTTTTTAACTTCTGAAAGCGTTACAGATTCAACAACTTATGAAAGCCTTGGATGATTTTATACATGTTTACAAAGCAAAGTTTTGTGTAAGCTTAAATTAATACCATATTAATAGGTTTGTACACTTTTCTTCTCCTGTTAAATAAAGAGAGTGGAGTAATTATTTTTTCCCTTTCGTCATAGTCTTTGAGAAAAAAATATTTTCAAAATAAACAATTGAAAATAACCCTATTAACGTATAAAAAACAATTTTATTAAACTAATTTTTTTCTTGATTTGTAATTTAAAATTTCTTATTTAACGACCTTTTAAATTTTGTTTTTGATGCATAATTTGTTATATTATTTACTACGGAATCTTTAAATCATGGTATTAAATTCTCTATCATAGAGCGTTCCTCATATTGAATAAAAATGCTATTTATTTAAACAATTAATTGAAAATTAATGAATATCAAATTTGTTCTGAATGTTTTCAAAATGCCTATTTAATGTCTTTCAATAAACATCTCCTGTAAGAAATTAATAAAAACAGATTTGAAACAGATTTCTTTTGAAATTATTTTCCATGTTTTATATCGAATTATCATAAATATTATGGAAGCTAAAATTAATTTCTCTTTCTAATTCGATACCTTACGGTGACTCTTAGAATAAAAATTAAAATAAGTTAATCAAATAAATGAAAACAATTTTTTTGAAAAGATTAAAAATGTGTATTGTCATTAAGATCACACTAGCGTAGAAAATTTCAAACGCGTGAGAGGACGAATGAAGAAACGATTATAAAATTTCCTCTCCACAAATATAAGCCTTTCCTAATTGAATAAATGTATGTAAAAGAGGAATATATTTAAAAAAAATTCTGTCAATAACGTTGTTTCATATAAAAAATTAGCAGTTTAAAAAAATTGCAAAATTAGTTGTTTGACTTAAATGGAAAATCCACGTGAATATATACTAAATTATATTTAAACAGAAAAAATGGTTAAAGCAAAGACAAACAAGGTTAACTATAAATTTATATACATTTGTAGATAAAAATATAATAATAACCTAGTTCCTAAACCGTCATCAACAATATCTCTCCTAACTCCAAGTCAAGTCACAACAGCGAGCTGTACGCCACCTAAATTGGAGTAACGCAACTTTCCAAACTCATACCCATTTGGAGGATATATAGATATTTCTTTCCTCTATAGACATACGGCGCCATGTGACCTCTTGGCCTTCTTTTTTTCTATCCGGCGCCCATGTCAGCGCAATTCTAGCATTATGATTTGGCGACAGTCTAAGTATATTACCAATCAATGTACAACTCTTGTTTTTAGTTTTGGCGGATATTTTATTATACAACTAAATATTTAAACTTTGATTTAGCGAATCAATTTTTAGAAATTTTCTGATGCAAGGAATTTGGAAAACATTTAATTTTTATCCTTGTGTTTAATTAAGTACCCAAGCTTCATTATAATAAAAGAAAATATTAATAATAACATTGTAATAAATACTTTTAATTTAATTTTATTGGTAATATTTGAAATTTTTTTGAATCTATGTATAGTTATGGAAGAATGATGAGCTTTTTATAATTATATATTTTACCTTTTCATGTGTGTTTATAGGTTTATTTATTGTAACTCAAAAATATAGAAAACAAACGGCCTCTTTAGTATTTTGATTCATTGACAGTTAATCATTATTTTTGCCTATTATTTTCAGTAATTTTGTTTTGATTTCAATTACTTTCAAACCCACGTATTTGGTAAAAATCTCTAGTGTGACTCTTTTTCCCTTTATGTCAGTGAAATTTGAAAATAATAAAAAAAATATTCTCAATAAAAATCAATATAAAAATATAAGCTATTTCGAAGTCTTCTAGTGAAGAATTGAATACTCTGAATATTCCTGTCTTTTGATATTTTAATGTCTGTCTCATTATCCAATTTCTTACAAATATATAAAACATTCCAGACAGAACACAACCCTGTTTTATTAAAGTTTTTATTTCTAACAATAAGTTGTTCAATTCTCCCACAAAAAGATATTTTATAAATGTATGTACACTGGAAAAGTAGTAGTTTTAGACAGTTCCCTTTTATAACTGAATGTCTTTTAAAAATTTATTAGAATAAAATTGATCCAGAAAATAATTAAACTAAATGAAATAAATGGTTTGACATGAAAGAATGATTCATTCAACTGAATATAATAATTTCTGTTAAAACAGAAAAAGAAGCTTTTAAAGTAAAGACACAGATAATCAAATCCCTGAAAACTCATGAAAAGATACTTTGCTGGAATAATTTCATAAAAATTAGTTTTCATTTGTGTTTCGACTTGATTTTATTAAGTGTCTTGGTAAAATACAGTAATAGCAGTTTTCACTTAATGAAGAAGTTGTTTACTTGTTAAAAAAGTGTTTGTATTAGGATTTTGCGTGCGCACACGGCAACTAAAGAGCAAAAAACAAAACAAACTGCAAAGAACTAACCAAAACTGTAACGGGAAGCCTTTTCATAATGGATGGAAATCTAATACTTCTGTGACAGATAAAGGAATGAAGATGTACACAAAATATGAGTTATGTGAAAGAAATTACTCTGAGGCAAAGGCAAAATTAAACATTATTTTACGAATCAAAAGTATTTTCAGTAAGTTTATATTTATAAAGCATCATATTATTTCCAGTATTGAGATTAGTAAATTTAATAAACTAAAAAGATAAAATGTTTCTCGATAAAAATACTTTATATCATAAATAACTTCACAATATCAGTTCAAATATTTATTGCTATTGAAGTCCATATTAGAATATGTTTGGCATCTGAAATATTTCAAGTATTCATGTCTTCTACCATATAATTGCTATTATAATTTAACCTCTTTGTAAGATTAATTTATTATTCATCATTCATTGCTAGATTTAAAATTGTCCTCTGACGATGACGAAATATTAAGAAATTCGTTGCAAAATAAATATCCTGTTGGTTCAAAACGAAATAATGAATCTAAAGTAAATTAAACGACAGTTTTAAACGTTAGAAATTTCATAATTCAGTAAGTACCATTAGTTGTAAAATGCTTAAAACTGATAAAAAATTTATTCAATATTGAAAGCTTTTTATATTATTTGCAGATGCTTTGATATGTTTTCTTAGATTAACAGCCATTTTTCAGAAACCCAATTATAATTAATACAAAAATACTTTGTTTAGTTCAGGTTCTTCCTAAATTTATAAAGTTTGAATTTCTTATTTTTCGTAATTCTGGTTTTTCTTCTTGGTTGTTTTTGAAAAGGGTGCCTTTTTTTCTTGTTTCTTTCTGAAATCTTAACATTTGGGAATTTTCAAGTCATGTTGGATTAATTTTTGGACGATTGTCAACCTTCCCACAGGGAATAAAAAAACCAGGTAGAAAGTTTTGTTTGAATGTGATTCGTAGTAAAATCTTCCAGCCAGATTCATAGTTTCAATAATATATATATTTTCTTGTTTTTATTCTTATTTTTTATTATTTTTATAGACAATGATATTTTTTATTATCATGGAATAAGTTACTTTTGGGTTATTCAATCAGCTATAGCTTAAAAACTCATTTTTAACAAGTTTTATCTGGAAGCAAATAGCAACTCCTGATTTAACATGTCACTTTCCGGACTCCAAGCAGCATCAAAAATGAGATATTTGAAGTATAAGTGTAAGTGATAAGTACTAGAGTCACACACAATTTATCTCCGTTTGAACCAGTATACCATATTCTTTTTTCTTAATATGATGCCCAGGTATCATCTTACTTTTTCTAGTTGTTGTTGTTCTCATATTCCACTTTACAACGGAAGAAAAGGAGCAGTAGCTTACCTTTAGGGTTTCTTCCCTATATGGACCTCTTTGCTTCCGAGGGCAAAAGTGGGACTTCTAGCTCACACACATTACGAACCTTTTTTGCGGGATGGACTTCATTCATGCATTTCATTCATTCATCCACAGATCGGAATTTAGATCTATAGCAGAGAACAATCACCTGTGGCCAGTGGTGTTACTCTCAACATTTAGAACTTAATGGCCACAACTGATTTAATGTGCACCATCCACCATCAACATGAGGAATCGTTGGCTGTCGGGTTCAAATTCGTAACCCAAGGGATGCGAATCCCACGCCTTACCAACAACGCTATCCCGGCCTCTTTTTTCAGTGGATTACATCAAAAAAATCTTTCATCGAATTAGACGTTAGATTATATCGTACAGTAAATTTCATGGCCAACGCACTGGGCTATAGCTTTAGATAATTAGACTTTATCATTCACTAGGCAACATAATACATTTTTACCGTCTCTAGTGTATAACTATAGTCAAACTTTCATCTAAATGGATTCCAGAAAATTGACACATAATTGAATTCATCATATTATTTAATATGTTATATATGCAAAAAACCAACTTTTCAAACCTGATTACAAAGTCTAACTCAGAATTTGAAATTCAAGCTGCTCCAAATTACCAGTTTTTTTTCAATAATTCAAAAAAAAAATTGTTAATATATTTTTCTATATTTTTTATATTTTTGCATTTCGTTATGCCATGCTTTCTTTTGCATTTTTACATCCTTTTGAATCTTAGTATGTGTTATTTTAATTTTAATTTTGTATTTGTATATACTTTGTGTATATATTACATAAGCAGTAATATATACTATTTTTGTTGTAAGTATTTATATGCGTGTGTAACCACTAAGAAAACTGAATTATCTACTAAGCCACTAAAGAAAGCCTACTTAGGGAAGAAAGAAAATTATGCTCTCTAAGCTGTGATGAGAAATTATTTGTATTGCACAAAAGAATGTAATAGCATAGCTATCCCTACTTAAGTCTTCAAAGTAGTTAATTCTATGCATGGTCTATTTTTGTATTTCCCAATAATTAATATTCTAATGACTAAAATTCTTCTAAAAGTGGATTTATTATTCAAAAAAGAAATCACCTTCTTTTCTGCTGTGCAGACAAAAGTTAGAGGTTAATCAGAAATGATTAATAATAAAAATAACAATTATTAATTTGGGGTTATTAACAAAATGCTTGACTTTAATTCATTACCGTTCTCAAAATAGTTATCGTAGCATTTTCAACAAGGCACTTGAAAAAAATTATTTTATAATCTCAAATCACTCCATTAATAATAAAAGAGAATGTAGGCATATGTCTATGAGTGTGGTGGCTTATATGGAACAAACCATTGGACTTAAAGTTGCAGAAATTGGCACTGATACACTTTAGATGATGGGTATGTGCATTTTGGAATGCTTTTTTAACTTTTAATTAATTAAAAACTTAATGACATTCTGACAATTTTTTACGATAACTCCCTAAAATATTGACGCATCAAACTGATTTATGCAACATTTTAATATTTTAAAACTGTATTTTAATGATATCTATTCAAATATCATGCAAATATTTTCTGAATTTTAACATTTTTAATTTTTTTAAATGCCTTTAATTTTTTATAGTGAGTTTCAATGTTTCGTTTCAACAAATATGTCACTGTATGATTTCTTTCCATTAATAAATGTTAAGGAAGAAGGATTCGATATGTTTAGTTTACAGGAAAAATCAGAAAGTGAAATCAAATTATTGCAAACGGCAGCAGGTAGATGAGCCTCACAATAATACGATTAATAGCAATTTTCTGTTATAAAGTAATTAATAGTAATTTTCTGTTACAGAGTAATTAATAGTAATTTTCTGTAATAGAATAATTAATAGTAATTTTCTGAAATTGCAATTTTTTGTTACAAAGAAATGAATAGTAATTTTCTGTAATTGTAATTTTTTGTTACAGAGAAATGAATAGTAATTTTCTGTTATGAAGTAATTAATAGTAATTTTCCGTTATGAAGTAATTAATAGTAATTTTCCGTTATATAGCAATGAATAGTAATTTTCTATAGCTGTAATTTTCTTTTAGGTTTTGAAACACATATGCAAGAAGTGAATATATCAAGAGTCGCTTTAAAATTTGCCTCGACTTGTAGCTTTAAAAGTTCTTCTTGAGGATATCAAAAACATCAAATCAAGTCATAAACATAAAAACATTCCTTAATATTAAACACATCTCAAAAATTTTAACATATGACATAAAACTCTCATATCATTTTTTAAAATAAAATTACACGCTTAGCAATAATTCTTTCTCTTGAACTTGTGAATTCGAAACTTGCTATATAAATAAAAATATGCAAAATTTTGGTCAAGGCAGTAGCAAAAGCAAAAATCAGTTTCTTCCTTCAAAATTAATTATGAGAAACGCAAGCGTTTCTACTGTCGAAACCAATATCGATTGAATTTTCCTCCAGGGCTGCTGACGATTGGTTCTTCAAAAAGTATCGGAATAAACTTGTTATAAAAGTTTTCTTGAAATTACGAAATCCTTGTCGAAATATATGTAATTTTAGGAAACTTGAATATATAGCATATTTATTGGAAGTGGAAAAATGCAGAAATAAATTACCAATGTTATACAAATAATTCTTACTTTACTCCAAAAATAAAATAAATAACTGCATTCTATAATTTGATGCAAATTGATTCTGTTACACTGATGCTCATTTTAATGATCTGTTGGTTGTATCAAGTTTTTAAGTAAAAAATAATTTTTTTTAGATTTCTTGTCTGCTAAAATTCTGCTCGTGAAACTATTCTTAAGGAAATTAATGTATGCTCAAAAGTTTATTAATACCTTTCGTATTCTTATGCTCATTTGATTATAAAAGAGCATAAACGATAATAAATTAATGCTCCAACGAAAAGAAAAGGAAGAACATGGCTTCGTGAAGACTTGAAAGCAAAAACCAAAGAGCAGGGAATTGGAAAAAAATAAATCCCCCTTCCAATTTGTTGAAGTCAAAAACATGAAAAGAAAACACCCGAGGTAATCGATTTTTTAAAAGGTTTGAATGCGTATGCCTAAAGACTTTCCTTTTCATGGTTTATTAGCTTTTTTACTGTACAAATTTTTTTAAAGTGTAAATATGAAATTCTATGAAAATTTATAATCGCTTTAGCTCTTGCCATTCGTTTATAAGTAATATTATTAATATATTTGTTGTACAATTTTCTAAAATAAAAAGTCATAAAGGACAGAAACATGCATGCGGTTATTTATTTTTCTCTAAAGAATATAAATTTATCCATAAAAGTTATTTTGGTAGGACTCCGTTTTCTTGTCGTGTTTCATGAATTTGTTTTTTTCGCATGTTCGTGCTATAATAAGAAAGATAGAATTATAAGAATTCTTAATGGATGCTGAATAGAGGATTCAAAGCCTCCTTCAATCTGATAAAATGGTTGAATCTTGAGTTTTGATGATCTAAATGTTTTGGAAAATGTAAGAATTAAGATCGTATTTCTATCTGGAGCTGATGTCTAAAAATTCTTCAGAAAAAATTCCTACCCTGTCAGAAAAACTATATAAACACGAGAGGCTATAATGATTCATTCTTTCTCTCTTTCAAATGAAACTTGTAGAACGAGTTCTTTTGTTTAAACTGATTCTACTACTGTTTTCTATTTAATGAATGGACATCTGCTTGTGTTGTTAGCGTGTCTAAGCGCCGTTCTTTGTGTACACCATATACATTGTACCTGTATATATGTATATGTATATATATATTGCAATAAATCATCGTTTTTCATTATCCCACATGTTGGAGGTCTTTCAGTGTAGATACACCGGAGGATTTCAGTAACAATAATTTTTACTGCTTTATAAACTCTTTTTTACAGCTTTATAAACTCTCTATTTACAATAAGAAACGAATAACATCAAAGGAAACAAAGTTACTCTACAGGATTAAAATGCTAGTACAAAAAAAATCGTTTTCGAATGCAATAAAAAATTTTAACTATCGTTTTGATTTGAATAATAAATTATTTCAGTTAGGAATTATTAACTATTTAGAAATTATTGAAACATTATATATTTAATACATTTTACAAATATATAATACATAAAGTAAAACACACTTCAGTATTCTTTAAAATGTTTAACCGTTTAACAGTTTTGCCCATATGCTGTACGTGCATCGATTTATTGAACTTTTATAGCTGTAAGCTTAAAATAAACCATTCATAAGGATTATAACTCAATTTTAAAATTACTTCAAATACATAGATAAGTCATGTAGTCAATAGATTTCCACTTGAAAAAAAATAAGAAAATATTCCTAAAATAGAAGGTGCCATCTTATTAGATAGTAAAGGAAATAAAACAGTTAAGTGGTTAAAAACTTTCTGATACAAAAGAAATTCTGTGATACATGAGAAACCTTATGTGTTATTAAGTCCTAGTATCTTCTGTCTTGATTTTCTTTGTAGTATTATGAATTTTTCTTTTCATCAATAAAATTATGCAAACTGTTTCTCATCTAATAGCTGTTTATCATTGACTTTCGTATTAACTAAGCAATTCATTTTAATATCTTACCTCTTAAAGAATGTTGTGAATAAAAATTCTTTTTTATATTCATGTTTTTAGTGATATCTTTTTGATTTGTTAAAATAAAGCATCTTTTTAAGATTACCTGACTATTCCTATTCTGTGCTATTAAATGCTAATTAAATGGCATGTTTTGTTAACTTAATAGCTCTTCCGTTTCAATATTGTTGTGGATTTCAATTTAGTTTCAATGCTTTTTTAATAACCTAATCCGGTTGTCTCCAATCAAACTACTTTTAAGAGATTATTCATTTAATGAATCTGAATTCTACAGAATTTTCTGTAAATATTGGTCGAATTAAGTAAATGGTAATAATAATAAATTAATCTTTCCATTCCAAAACTCCGTTAAAAAGGACGACGAAAGATTTTAATTTTCAAATAATTCCTAAAATGATTTTTTAAGCTTGTGATTTCCAATCAGATTCTTTAAAATCAGGATTTTTTTATGCTGACGAAGCGTTCTTTCGTCAACATGGGAAAAAAAGAAGAAATCTGCCTTCTATTTCAAATAGGGAAGTGTCAAATATTGCGCTAAAACTAAGTATAGAAAGTAAGGATAAATCTATTTATAAGCTTTCTGTCATAAACTCCGAATAGATTCTTACACTTAAAACTAAATTACTTTATAAGATTAAAAAGAAGATCTAAGAAGCCATATCGTATCAAAATGATTGTTTGAAATAATTTCTATACTACTTTGTAGGGAAGTTCTTTGTTTGTGATACTAAGTAACACTTCATTTTTTCCATTTTTTTCCTTCGTTTTCCAATTTTTGAACGAGTATTTATTTCACCAAAACAAAAAAGAGATAGTGAATAGGAAAAAGTACTAAAACAATCACACCTAGACAATAACATGGAATCAGAAGTTATAAATTTTTCTGCCTCAATGAATTAAATGACTTTTTACCAAAAAGGGCGAATTTCAAGATATATGATGTAGTCTAATGTATAGTTCCATATAGGATTCTTTTGTTTCACGAAGAAACAAAGCCAGTAAATGGCAATGACATATTTACTGTGAAACAAAATTATGGGTTGTAACTATATAGGCAATAAGATAAACTACCTTGTCTCTTTCACAGAAACATCCAGTTGCTATTTTGTCTCTTATAATTGCACGTTTTCCTTGTTGAGTAATAGAAAAGATACAGCAAAATGAAGTTTCGCTATAGGACAGATGGAAAATAAGAGATGGGAGATTGTTCCCAGAAAAGCAATATAAATACTCCACTTTGGGACATTTTTAACCTTTTCGCTATCATCTAAAACCTTTAATTTAATAGTCATTTATTAATGTAAGTTCTTGAAATGTTCACTAAGTAGTATTATGATGGAGATTGTTAAAAACATATAGAGTTGAGTTTTTTTATATCTCTTGAAACTAACGTCCGTTTCTTAAATGGAATTTCAATTATTGATTCAAATTCAATGAACTACTTTGATTCAATTTAATCTTTAACTGGGAAGGTGCGGTCTATCAGACCTCTAACATTGGTCTTTCGGTCACATCTGTTCTATTTTTAGCTCAACCGAATGGATTGACTCTGTAGCTTCCTGTTTCGTGACCTTCGATACACGTACACTTCTTCAACCAGTGTCATCGGATGCTTTTTAAAATAATTCTGCTCTTTCTTTGTGTGATTCTGTAAGACCGAACCTTCCTTTTAGTGTTCCAGTATTAAATAAGGCTTAGAAGATGGCACTGAATCTGCTAAAAAATATCATCAAAATTACTGATTTTCGTTCTATAACACTGCTTCAGAAACTTTTTAATGAAGAAAAAAGTGATTTTAGTTATAATAATAACTCTACAGAAGAGTTTTAAGATGAAAGTTCGCATTCAGGTGATTCTGATGTATGTGCTCAATTATAATTAATGTGTCTAGTAAAAATTTATTTTCAAAAATTTCAAAAATATTTTAATATAGAAAGAGAAATATCTACAAAATTTATAGGATAATTTTTATACTAATAATTAGTATGTATGTTTAAAACCGAAGATGCCGATAAAAAAAGAATCATTTTTATGCATTGTCAATTTTTTTATTTTTTATATAATTATTGAATTTTTCCTTATATGTTTTCTATATACTTTTGTTTATTGAAAAAATAAATATGATTTAAAAATATGTGGTTTCAAGAATATTATTTCTTGTAATATCTTATTCGAGAAGGAAATTTATGTTCAGATGCAATTACTTTTTAAAATAATAATCTGTTTTGAAATAAAAAAAATTCTGAAACATGTTTATTTATCAATAAAAATATCTGCAGAGTATATACTGATAATTTCATACTTATACTCTTATAAGAAAATTAAATTTGATAATAAAGAAAATGCGGTCCCGTAGACTGTACCTCTCAAGTAAATTCTAAATTTTGACCTCCCCAGTTAAGTGTTCAGCATAAAATTTCCCAGTAGCATTTCATGTTCCTTTTTTACATACAACATGTTATATCTATTTAAAAGTTCATTTAAATAGAGCTGAAAAGGACTTGATGATTAATTACGTATCTGAAATAAAGTTACATTAGAATTATTCGTAATAAGATTTTAAAATTGTGAACACTATTTGAGCATATTAATCTGATGTAAGAAAATTAAAAGTGACAAAGACAAAAGGGTTTCAGGACAAAAAGTCTTTTAACCCTGACAAATAGATTTTGTAATATGTCCTTGAATGGAATTGTGTTTTGAATATTTGCTCTCCAGTGTTTTAATTATCATGATTACAGCAATTATTTCTTATCTAACCGTGATGGTTCTAATCCAGATTATTCTATCATATTTAAGTATGCTTTAGAACAAGGAAACCTGATAAAGTAGGTGTAGAATAACTTCCTGTGGTACTTTCTAATGGAAATCGACCTCTAGTTGTGTTTGTCAGAAAGAAAACATGGAAAAACGTTGAAAATTGACAATTCATCACTAAATCACATATCTTCCCATTACTTTTTTTGTTTTAAATTGGTTAAAGGCAAAATAACGCTCTTTACCCGATAATAACCAGTTAAGCACCTGATAGGTAATTCTTGCATCAATGCATCATTGATGAATCTATAGTTTCATTTAATTGTTACTATTCAGCCTTATTTCTGTGTAATGTCATGAAAATGGCAGATTTATAAATTTGTAAATACGAAACAACAAATGACTCTGAATGGAATTTAACTTTAAAGATAATAGTATATTTTGTTACTCAATTATCAAGTAAGCATATTCTATATCTTTCATGATATTTTCATCAGTTTTTTCAGTTTTCAGCTTTAGCATTTTGATCCACTTGTTTAAAACTTGATGGAATCCTTTGAAGAGAGAAAAAAATGAATTAGAACAAAAAAAAAACTTCTTCTTTTTATAAAGTGATTCTTTCTTTCAAGAGAACACCTGAAATCTTCTTGAATGGAATGTAGGAACCTTGCCACTTCGTTTTGCGAAAATTCCGATTTTTACTATCCAAATATATTATAACGATCACAAGGTGTTCAGATGTAACATCTGATCTGTCATCTCAATATCAGATGTAAAGACGCTGGATGCAATAATTGATATATTCACGATATTACATACTCAAGACCTTGCGTGTGATAAATTATGTATGCCAAATGTCTTCCATTGATGTCATAGTTTGGATTGCATCGAAAATCCATCATCTTGTTGAAGTGTTTCCCATCATTAGGGCATCAGGATTCTTAATGATTTGATACCGATTTTGATATCAATGCCGGTATCAATATTAAAAGATATCAGACGATAAATAAGATATTTGATTTTACTAAAGATCCATTGTGTGAGTCCATCTCATGTTAGCTAAACCAAATTATTCGTATACCAAACAATCATTTGCAGATGATGGATATTGGAAAAGTCAGTGTTGACTCGAATCGCCAGTCCTTTTACTATTGTCTGAAATAATGAGATTTGCCTCAAATTGCCGTTATATGGCTTCAAAGTGAACGATCACCTTATGAATTCTTCAAAACTAATTTTAAAGTAAATACTTATAAGTAAGTCTTATTTTATATAACAATAGAAATCTCTAATAAAATAATGCTTTTATTAATGAAATAAAATTTATAACTTATTTATATAAAAATCTATAAGTTATATTAAAAATCTTAAAGGCATAAAGTATTGATATCAATACTCGGAATAAATTAAATTTTACTAAACGTTTTCTATATATTTTAAGGGATCTTAAATTTCTTCATTGTAATATCTGTTAAGATTTAATTACTAAATAATTAATGCATTTAATTCCTAATTAAGTAATGAAGGTTTGAAAATATGAAATGAGTTGCTTTATCTTCAGAATTTCAGATCTCAAGCACGTATGGTCATGGGAGAAAAATATCTTAAATACTTACATTAGAAATATATAAAAAATGTGTATTAATAAAAAACTTTATTAACACCCATTAGGCATATACAGTTTTTTTTTCTTTCTTTTTTCCAGAAATTTCTGAATTTCAAAATGTGTCTTTTTACTTACGATGATGAATGAATATTGAAAAAAAAAAGAATAATTTTTCATTTGGATGGCCGAGATAAAATCAAAATTTACATCATGTCCAGATGCTATTCTAAGTTTAATCTTATATTATTATCAAACACTATGGTTTCTTTCATTTATCACATATTTGAAAAGTGCATTTCCTTAGACCTTATATTTCCTTTACACTGATCCTTCTTGATGAATTATTTAGCATATGATAACACCAGATCTAAACGAATACACTATCAAATACCTAAGAAATGTTTCTAAACTGAATTTAATGACCCATTTCAATGGAAATTATTAATTGCAAGTGTAGGTCCTTCTAGATAAACTCAAACTTATTTAGAATAAGATTTCATTCAAAGTCTTGTGTCCATAAACTGGACTCATTCAAACTTGTACTTGGTAGACAAGACTGGCGAAAACCTATTAATTTATGTGACGTAAAGCCTTTCAACTGCAGGTTCAGACGAGACATTATAGTCTGAACCAGCTGTAATATCTCAGCCAGTTGCATAATATCCACGCGTCCTGTAATAAATACTTTGAAGCAACGAAGTCTCCTTAAAGTTGAATTGAAGCCATTGCACAACATATCTTCGACAAATGGCTATCATGGGTGGGTATTGAGTTCCTGAATGAAATGTTAACAATCATTTTCAATGGGTTGGTTAAAATTAAATTATTGATCATTAATAATCTAGAGAAAGTGAGAATTATTTTATTAATTAATATTACAAATAATCTATAAAAGTAATTAATCTAAGGCTTTATATCTTCTTATTGTTTAAAGTTTGTAAATTTTCTTGTTTATAAACCTCTTCTTGTTCACTGATTCCAAGATAGGATTTCTAAAGTGACCATAAAAACTTTATAAAAAAGGCATAATGAGAAAAAAATTAATAGAAATTCGTATTTGTCGCAATACTACAGTTAACTTTAAATATTAAGAATTTTTCAATAATGTTTAATTAACATCGTCTGATTATGAATTATAAATATTTTTTTTTCACTTTAGCTCTTAAATATTGATTAGCTAGGTTGAAAGTAAAATCTATATTTCATTAAAAATAAACTGAATGTTTATATAGTCAAGACTTCATGCCACTATGAAGATGAAATTATAATAGTGCATTTAGACAAATATTTACAATTTTCATAGCTAAAAGATTATATTTAATATTGTGAATTAGATTACTATTTTTGATGAGTTTAAGAAAACATAAACAATTTTGTCACACTTTTAAAAAGTAATTTTTTGATTTTCTTTATTATTATGCTTAAGATCAATGGGCCGTTAAAGATTTTTAAGTTGAATAGCTCTAAAAGAAAATGTTTCATATACCAGCTATGTTTAAACATATAAATCATTGAATAATTACGTTTATGGATCTTCCCAAATGTGTTATATGTCATAAAAATAAGGGTCTTTGACCTTGCACTTATTTTATTTAAAATTTGCTAGAAATGGTTTCATAGGCTAGACGTAAACCTACTCAACATGTTGGTTACCGTTTCACCTATAGAAGGGTTTCGGCAATGACGTATTGTTGACGGGATGTACCTCTTTAGGGAGAGGCCTATGCATGATTCGGTAGCTATTATTTTGTGAGTGCTCACGGTATTGGTATTCCTATATACATACTCCTAATTGCTTACATACACAAAATGTCTTATTGCTTGAGCGTGGTGACATTTTTATGAATTAAATGCTGTACCAAACACAATTAATTAATATTTCCTTTTACCTCAAAAAATATGTAACTAAAAATTAATGAAAATAAACTCGATTAGGAATCTATTTTATCATATTATGCAGTACAAAATTCCTTTTTTTTATTTATTCACTAAAATTGTTAGTTTTTTTTTAACGAAGACTTGAAAAAGACTCGGGAAATTTAATTAAAATGAATATAAATTCACTTTCTCTAATAACTTACGTTGAAAAAAATGATAGGTAAATGTATCCTTCGAAGCATTTGAAATGTGTTTTTATTCCCTTAATAACGTAGATTTTCCTATTAATTTGTGTAAGAATTAATAACTAAAACCACCAAAACTTTTATTTTTAAACACAAAAAATATACAAAACTTCTCAATATATTTATTACATAAAACTTCCCAATATATTTATTAATACGATTTCCCAATATATTTATTACATAAAACTTCTTAATATATTTATTACATACAATTTCCCAATATATTTATTACATAAAACTTCCTAAAATATTTATTACATAAAACTTACTAATGTCATTATTTCATACAATTTCCAAATATATTTATTACATAAAATTTCCTAATGTCATTATTTCATACAATTTCCAAATATATTTATTACATAAAACTTTCCTATAAATCCTATACTCAGTTCCTATGCTTTCCTATACTCAGTTGTAAGTCACTCAAATCATCCATTTAAATTATTCACAATTTTCACTTAAAAAAATATAAATTAATTTTTAGCACAGAAATACTGGTTAAAGGTAATATAGTTTCAAAGACAACTTCCATAACAAATTCTATTTTATTTTGAAGATAACTTAACTTTTCTCTGATGATAAAAGATCCTTTCAAATTCTATAACTTATAGCAAAATAATGACGACAATTTTTTCAAAAATCGAATCAAAAACTCATTGTTTCAAAGCATTAAATAATGAAAACGGACATAAAATTGGAAGCAGGCTGTAGAAAGTACACTAAATGAATTATGTACTGTACTAAAAGGTAAAGGAACAGCCGTGCCCTCACCTTGCTGATGATGACTCACCAGCAGAATGACTTCCTACGGTACTAGAAGTTGGTTGTTGGGGTAAAATATCCTCTCTACACTAGAGCTCGTAAAACTAAAACTGCTTTCGTAACTTCATCCCTCCGCGCTCGTTTGCTCAGAAACATGTACTGGTCTTTTCGATAGCTTTTTCTTCGCTTTAGAGATCAAACAGTTCGGAGAAAGTAGAATTTTTTCGTAATGTTTTTTCTATCCCGAAAGCACATTAGTTGTTTCAGAGAATATTTTAACTATTACATATGATATAAGTTTATAATGAGATTTCAGGAAAGAAGATCTAAATATATTTATAGATTTTATCTGAAGAGTTTTTCTTAAATTTTGATCATCACCCGTCGATGTGAGCGCTAATACTTATAGAAAAAGTTAGGAAAGAAAGGTACAGGTTATTTTTAGAATTCATCTATGCTTAGTTATTCTTCTACAACGCTTACATTAATATGAATATTAGTTTGATAAAATCCAATTCAGAATTATAGTTTATTATTTAATCAAGTAACTCTTTTCAGTGGTAATTAATTATTTTATAACTTCAAACGAGTAATTCTTGTATATATATAAATTTTTTTCATGTATCTCGGAAAAGGCTCTAACGATTTAGATCAAATATTATATTTATATAAGGTATTATTTTTTCAGTTTATCTATATTGGTATTTTTCCCCAAAAATACGATTTTACACAAAATAAACATTTTTTTATTACTAAATATCGACATGAGGCTGTATATGACCTGTAGAAACGTATTAGATATGGAGTGGTAATTAGGTCTTCAAAATTATTAGATATGGAGTGGTGATTAGGTCTTCGAAATTATTAGATATGGAGTGGTGATTAGGTCTTTGAAATTATTAGATATTGAGTGGTGAATAGGTCTTCGAAATAATTAGATATGGAGTGGTGATTAGGTCTTCGAAATTATTAGATATGGAATTGTGATTTGGTCTTTGAAATCCCGTGTATTTTTCTCACGTCCGATTAAACTTTTGTAATTTAATTCTATTTCACTTATAACTTTAAACAAGCCTTAAATGGGATTTCATTTAAGATCTTACAAAAATTACACCTTTACAAGGTCTCCCAGGTACTAAATATAACAATTAAATGTTTCATAAATAAACAAAATATTGAAAGTAATATACGGGAAAGAAAAATTACCAAATATATTTTACGAAATTAAAAGATAAACTGCATTTTCTTACTTATAAAGTACGATAATAATTGCAGATTAACTTAGTCGATTCTTTCATGTATTGGAAATTATTTTATTTCTAACATCACCTAATTAAATTACATATTAACTAGATAGTCTAAGATTTAGCTGCTATTAAATTAAGATTAGCTGATTAAATTTAGAATAAAATCTAGATTTTTTCTAATGGCAGCAACTATTATTTTGGCTTGAACTGACGTTCAGATAAACACCTTAATAACATTATTCACTATTAACTGCGAATTGAATGGAAAAAAATTGTTACAAACAGGAACAATTGTTTGCAGTGCTGCTGTTATTACTTACGGCAATACTTATTTTTACTTATAGCGATACTTATGGCTTGTTTCCAGTAGCGCCAACTAGGGCCAAGAATACGAATTAGCTACGCACACGTTACAACTCTTTTACGGGGTGGAATTCATTCATGTATTTCATTCATTCATTCCCAGATCGTAGTTTACATCTGGAACAGAGAATGATCACCTCTGACCCAGTGAAATTACTCTCGACATGGATGACTTTGTGACCACGACAGAATTAACATTCACCACACACACATACGGAAAGTCTTCGGTTGGCAGGTTCGAACTCGCTGTCCAAGAGATGTAAATACGCCTTTCTACCAACTAGGCTATCCCTTTACTGTTTACAGTTCTTTTATTCACAATTTTTATTGTTGTGGAAGAGATTCACTTAAATTTAAAAACAACTTTATGTGGGCTTTAATTGTGTTTTTATAAATACTATTTGATTGCTTGATAGTTATGTCTCCTCACATGGTCGAGTTGGGAAAAAAAGTGAAAGTTCAGACAAAAACAAATTTTGTCTGAAATTTACAAATTTAGTTTAAGGTTCGAATATGAAATTTTAATCGTCTTGTTCAAAGAGTGT
This sequence comes from Argiope argentata, assembly GCA_026289955.1. NCBI lineage: Eukaryota > Metazoa > Arthropoda > Arachnida > Araneae > Araneidae > Argiope > Argiope argentata. Next base: position 18,437,731 of record JAOUZG010050968.1, read on the forward strand.
CTCAATTATCTTGTTCACAGACAGACAGACATGATTCCAAAAATGTGTTTTTCGGATGGGGGGGGCTGAAACTTAGAAATTCGACAGAATCTAGAAAATGTTTTCCTAAGATTTAATTTATCAGAAAACTACCAATAATTTTCTTGAAGTAATTCATCTCAAGTATTTCTTCTGTTTAAATCTAATATTAACTTCGTAACAATTTTAATTATTTAATTAATCATCTCCAGCATATTTGATAAAAATTAAGTAGGAATTTAAGCAGCTCAAGCACAAAATACGGAGAAATATTTGTTAGATTAATTTCCATTTCCGCACCTTACTAATTTGAATGAAAATAAAAAGACTCAAATCTCTTCTAATTAAATTGTTAAACGCACTAATTAAGTGTCTAAAGCCAGATTTTCGAGTTCGTACTGATTGTTTTTTTATTTGAATTCCTCCTTCAATTTATGTTATTGTACTTTTATATGTTAGATTTATATAAAAGTGGGATATTGATATAAAAGTGATTTATATTTTCATTTATTATTCAGTACTGAATTTATTAGGGTTTTGTGGAAGACGAATATCTTTAGAATGATCAAAATCAAAATGTTTTGAACATGGGATTTACGATGTGATTTATTCTCATTAAAATTCAGGATAATGTGGAAAGCTTTCATTTATAATAATTATTTGATACTGATTATAGAAACTAATGGTACAAAAGCAGTTTTAAAATCATTCGGCAAATCTTTTAAATATTACTTTGCTGGCTGTTTAATATTTCATTTTAGTTATTTTAACATCAGTCTGTAAAGCAGCACTAGAGCTGTTTTGGGACAGGACCTCGGAATTGTAAATTGTGGTCAGATGATAAGGACGACACGTGAGCCCCTCATATACACATCATTGTTTGTTTTTAGGGTAAAACCGACTCTTATACGCTACGGCTCTTAAGAGGAATAGGGTCTCGAACCTGAAATCTACGGCTCTGGAGCCAAGACATTTCCATCAGTCCACCTGGGCCCTCCATTTTTTTTTAGAATTAGTAAAATAATAAAGATGGTTGAGGCAGTTTCAGTAAAAAAATTTTGATATTACGATGTAGTATTAGCCCTTTCACGCTCAAGGGAAATATTTTTGGCTTTTACAAAAATCGTTATCGATTGTTCAATTATTATTTGTGTTGGCATTTTTTTACTGAATCTCAAAATAAAACGTATGTCCAAGGCGGCAAATGTGTTTCTGGACGAATAAAAAAAACTGTCAAATTTTATTGTGCCAAAAACAAAACATTCGCGGGCTGAACTTATAATATCTTGAAAGTGTTTTGGACTTGAGAAAATAAAATAACTGTATTTTGTCAAGTGTTTTATATTATTTGGTAAGTATAACTTTATATAATAATACAGTAAACTGCAGAATATTAGCACACGTACCTAAAAATTGCAAATCATATAAAGGGAAATATTTTTCCCTTTGGTCCATATCTGGTGTATTCGTATGACTTCCAGTTAGGCGAAGAAGACCAGCAGTTCATAGCTCAAGATGTAGAAAATGGAACCGATGTTGTTGAAATTGAAGATTCTGTTCAAGAACAGACAAATTAAACCTCATTACTCACCTGTTCAGATACTTCAGAGACTATTCCTATTTTCAACTGGAGAAATAACTCATATGCTCCTCACACATTCAATGAAAGTGAATATGATTTTGGGAGCATAAATACATTATCTGACCGGCATGGCATGTTGTTGGCAATGGACATTTTCATGGAGGTGACACAATGGATCAGTTAATGTCTAATATCATAATAAAAAAAGTGTCAAATACCTTTTTACAGCCAGCTTGGATGAAATGAAGGCATTTTTGGGCATGAATTTTGTAATGAGTTATCATGTTTTACGAAATCTTAGGAATTACAGGTCAACTGATGAAGACATGGGTGTTCCCTTCATTGTCAATGTTATGCCAAGAACTAGATTTGAGCAGATTCGGCAAAATTTACCCTTTTCTAATAATAACAATCACTCACAATCGAGTGACCGAACGTATAAAATAAGATCTGTTATGCAACATTTCAATTTGTGTTTTCAAGCAGCAATGAATACCTCACTAAGGCAATCCATTGATGAACACATGATCAAATTCAAAGAGCACTACATTATGAATCAGTACATCAAAAATAAACCTAAAAAGTGGGGGTTCAAGATGTGGTGTAGATGTGAAGAATACAATAACTAACTATTTATTTTACTTTTCTGATAATTTTTATTATATTTTTTGTATTACAAAGCAATAAATAAACTACCTATATAAGAAACCTAACTCTTCGTTAATTTACTTTTATGGTCCAAAGGGAAAAATATTTCCCATGAAATTATAAAAAACCTATGCACCCTGCTAGGTTTTTCTGGTGATATTCTCTTATTTTACGCCCGCAATAGCTAAAATATTGTGTTGTATTGGCATATTTAGTCTTGGACATCTTATGGTCCTGTAAGGATTAATAATAAAAAGTTCCGGTTTAGGGAATATCTCTTAAAACTATGAGGTTGCTTAAAGAAAAATCTGATGCATATGCGCATGCACATTGAAATGTGAAATGATTTGATTTTACGTATTTCAAGTAATGATGGAATTTAGTAAACATGTTTTTTTTCTTTTCTTTTCCTAATGTGCTAGAATTTTGAAGTTTCATCCTCTTAGTATTCTTCTCAATATCATTATATTTCCGAAACTTAAATTATCAGTTAATTTATTAACTGAATTAAATTTTGGTCCCACGTCAGTGGTGGGAAAGAAAATGCATTTCAAAATAGAAAAATTGTTTGCCATACTGTTTATAATGTTCCTTCCATAATGTTTATAATTGTTAATCGTTAATTATTATTATTATTATAATAATTATCATTATTCGCATTATATAATATGTATATAATACGAATTATTTATTATTTAATTGCATCATTATAAATGTGAGTTATTATATGGTAAAAAATAGAATGATTTAAATAAAAATAACCTGGATTTTTAGCATATTAAAAAATAAAATAAACTTTGAAAGACTACTTTTACTCACACTTGTTTAAACATATAAATCAATTTTTTAGAAAAACGAGCAAATTAGAACACTCAAAACTGTGTAATGTTAATTGTCAGATTACTAATACACGAAATCTTAAATGTCCTGTTAAAAAGAGGAAAAATGGGATAACGATTCCACCTGTGTTATCAGATTATAAAGTTTGAAGTCTTGTTCGACCTTTAGTTTGATTATTTCTCAGTAACTAATGAAACTATTCAGTGAAAGTAAGGGAATTTTAATAAAATACTGAAAAGATCGAAAATTAAAAATTGTATTAAATACACATTTAGCAGATTCATTCATACAGAGTAACGATGCATAAATTCGAAAACCTTCGAAAACTTTAACTTTATTTAGAATAACCTAATTCACTTGAAAAACCGAGATACATTTAACATTCATTATACAGAGACTGAATATTAATCAACTGGAGTGTTTTACTCTAAGTACATTACTTGATTTGCAAGTTAAACATGACACTAAATAAATATTTTATATGAAAGAATACTATCATTTCTAGAAAAAAAAATCAGATTTGTTTATTGAAACTTCCTCTGATGTAAAACCGTAAGTTCCGAATTTTGCTGACGTAACTAGCTAAAGAAAGTTTTGCTTTTAAAAAAATTGTTGACATCGTGTTTTGGAGCCTCCGTTCCTAAAGAGTCAAATTTTATGCAATGTTAGTATTTTCTGGTATTATAAATGGTTCACAGACATATATTACTTCGCTAATAAATATTTATGAGTACGGAAAAATCAGAAAAGAGGAAAACACAGCTTTCAAGTGTTTTGTTTGAAAGATAAATATTTTTGAATTTTTAGCACAGAGCTATAAAATCTGAATGCGTAATTTTCGAATAAAATATTTTAAATTTAATATTTTAGAGAACTGAATATTGCTGAATATTTATTAAATAAAAACTGTTTTTTTTCTGGAGAATTATTCTTTTTGTGGTAAATTCTAATATTTCCTGTTTTTCTTGAGTCTTATTTGGTTTATTTGAACTTTTTGAACTTGAATTATTAATAACATTAATGATTATTCCTTTGGTATTGTAAGAATTAATTTAAAAGTTTCGGAAGAATAAATATAAAATTATTGGTTCTGATTTATGATAGTTAATAACTATAATTTAATCTCGAAGTTTTGTATTATTGAGAGTTTTGCTAAAATTTAAATCTTTTACAAATATAAAATTAAAGTGTCAATAATTCCACACAAAAAAATCACATAGCGAAATTCTAAAGAATATTTTTTTTTACTTTGAAGACTAGGTATAATTCATCAAAATGAAACCAAAACGCTTATTATCAAGGTTATTATTATTATTTCATCCTAAATTAGCGAAAGAATGCTATAAATTTTTTAAAAAAAATTAGAACTAAATTTGTTTTTTTTTATTTTATTTTCTTATTTGTGAATATATAAAATTTAAATATACTGATTTGAAGTTCGCTTCTTATTACTCTATATATAAAACGAAATTTATGAAAATATGGTGATTTGACATTTCGTTTCATTTTCCCTATATCTCGTTCAGAATTTTTAAAAATATGTTTCAAATATTTTTAAAATTACATTTAATTCAAATGAAGCAAAAAAGAAGATAACATTGGAAATATATTTAATAGAGCCTTTAAACTATCTGATTGTTAGGGAAAACTTGTTCACCAATCTAACGTAATTTAAATTTAAAAAAATAATAGCAGTTTCTAAAATTTTATCTATGCATTTAATTATATTTTAGTAGGAAGAAGCAAATATAAAGTTTATAACTTTGCAGTTCTTAATTTCTATTTTATTCCAAAAGATGGTTCAAATCAAAGTTTTTATTTCTTTCATATGTTTTTCATGTTATTTTATTTCTTCATTTTCTTTTAATTTATTCTTCGTATTTTTTCTTGCATATTTCTTCTTATTTCTTGTTTTATTTTTATAACTGTAATCAATATGCATATAAAACAATTTCCTTCAAATGCTGACTGATTGATTCTTTTATCAAATCCATTGCTCTCTTCGTCACTATTTTTTTTTCGTATTACAATCAAGAAAACATGTAACTTGAAGGTTCAATTATTAGTCTAAATTCTTATCCACTGAATTTTCTTTTTCAATTAAATGATATTTTTTTCTCTAATACATTTATTAAACTAGTATGATCCACTAGAGAGAGGAAACTTAATTTGTCACTCTTACTATTGATAACAAAATTTGATTAAGTTTTTTCATTAATTTTTAACTTATCAGTTTAAAAATTAGTTAAAATAATGAAATATATATTCACACTTTAAGAAATGAATGTATTGTAGTTTATGGAAAAAGGACGAATTATTATAATCGATATAGTTCTTGTTTTTATACTGAATACTTGTTTGTACACTAAATATACATTGAAAATTAGCAAGTTTTATTTAACATAAGGATGAATGAAAGTGCATTGCTTCTAATTCATAATCTTTTTCGTTGAAACAGAGAATCGTACTATTTGAAGTCAACAAATATATATTGAATGTTAATATTTGAAAAATCAAGTTAATACGAAATTTATTATGAAAAAGATATCTTGTGATGACAAAAACTATTTACATCAGATTATTTTTATAGTAGGCCAGAAAATTTTAAGTTCATTCTAATTAATGTGGATTAATTAGCCCTTTGCATTAGGAAAAGTAATTCGATGCATAATTATCCAATATATTGCCTTGTTTATTGCCCCGGTTTTATGTTTAAAATTGAATTTATCCGCCTTTTTACCATTCTGTTGATATTTTCAATAATCAAAATTGAAAAATAAATAAATAAAACGTCAAAATGATGCGCCGTCTTGAATGGTGTCCAGAAGGTACCATCGAGTGCAAAGGGTTAACTACTTAAGAAAGAGCAACGTTCGGTTTATTTATTTATTTATTTTGACAAACAATACAATAAAACTTCTGTGGTTCATGTTGTCACACTGGTTTCGTAAAATGCTATTTTTATAATAAAAAAGATTATAAAAAAATTCAAAGTTTGATATTTATTATCAAATAATCATTAGTTACTTATTTTACTCACTAATTCAAAACTTATTTAATTTAATTATTTTGGCAATACTATTAAAAATAGAAGTTTGTATTCTGAAATTTAAGCTTTAAATTCTTATGAATAGTCTCTAACTATAATCGAATAATTAATGCGCTAAATAAATTGAATTTGAACTGATTGTCAGTTTCTAAAAACCTTATACAAAATTACACATTATTTACTGATTCAACGTTCAATTATAATAATATTCTGCATCAAATTAGAAATCAACAAAGAGTGGTGAGCTGAAAACGTTCCAAAGGCTATGGCTCTTAAACAAATATTATTATCTAGTTAAGAACAAACCAGTTCGCTTAAAAGCATCAATGGATGTTGAACAATTGGTATTTGCGTAAGTTTGTGACTGTAATAAATTGCAGAAGCTGTTGCTCTCCAGTATTAACTATTAGAGCGTTTAATTTAACCAAAATACTTATGCATACATAATTTGCTGAAAAATACATTTAAAACACATTATAATAATCTTTATGAGAAAATTCATAACTAGATTAAATATTTAAATTCATTAAGATTTGTTTATGAACAGACGAATGAAAAGAGTAAAAAAAGTGTGAGTATTTGCGGTTATTAGAGGTAACTAGATGTATTAATGTGAAAATGTATTTTGACTATAGTATTTTAAATGAAATAAATAATGACTTTGTTAATATAAAGGGATTATACATACTATATGTTTAATATGGGATGTGTAAAACTGAATTCTTAATTCGTTACGCAAATACAATGTTCAATACTTTTATAAGACAGAAAAAAAAATGCAAAAAACTTCAGACTGATTTAGTCTTTCAAGAACTTATCAATCTAAAAGAAACAAGAATTGCTTAGAGATAATAACTAAAAGGAATTTGCTGTGCACATTAAATAATATTCTAAACCCATTAAGTCACAGATATTGCAAAATATCTGTGACTGAAATATTGTAAAATATTCTTTAATAGGGTATAATATCAAACAATAATATATATCTCACAATTTGAGCTACTGGTATCAAAAATAAGTATTTTTGATTTTTTATTTTCTTAAAAAAATTCCTCAAATATTTTAATTTCACAAATTACGTTTTTATATTTGGTTAACTTTTGACGTTAATAAGCTGATAAATAGTAATGAAAAGGCAAATCAATTAAATTATCATATTCAATATATTTTTATATCAATTTATTGAAAAATACTTTACAAAAGTTTAGGTCGCAGTAAATTTGGATCAAAATAGAAAATAATTTTTTAGTTCTTCTTAGAAAAATGAAAATCTAAACTAAAAGGACGAAAAAACATGTATATTGAAGTTAATATATATAGTATTGTATATTGTATTAGCATACATTGCATATTCTATTAGTATATATATTAATATCAAAATAAAACTAAAATATCATCTGCTTGAAACATTAAGTAAGGACAATAATTAATTATGTTAATCTCAATTTTTGGATTGTCATATTTTATTTATTCTTATTATTAGATTAAAAAATTAACTTTTTGGAGTGAAGAGAAATTGAAATTTTTAAGTGAATGAATATAAAACAATATATTCACTGAGAAATATACAGAATTACAAACGTCATCAAATTCAGGCATATGTGAAGTTGAATGCAGAGAAAGAATGGATAAAACTTCAAAACTGAAAGAGGTCACGTGATAAGTTCGAGAGGTTGTAGCAGACTTCGATAAGTTTGAGTCAGAATCATAAATCATGAATGAATCCTGAAACAAAGGAGACAAAGGTTCCCCTTGAGGGAATTTCGCGAATACTCTATGATTTGCCTTGAAAAAATTCGATGTCTCCGTACTGGGAAAAGAGAATTGATGTTAGAAAGAACTGGCAACATCAAACTGAAATTTAAAGCACAGCATTTTGTCTGGGAGTATAAACCTCCCAGACTGGCTACCCTATGAAATAATTAATTCTAATTTACACTATTAATATAATCGTCTTGAAGTGGGAGGAAAAAAATTTGGAATATTTATTATATTGCCACGATTAAGATATTATTCTTAAGTTTTTTTTTACAGATGCTGCAATTTTAGCAGTTTTAGTAAAAAATGAGGATGGATATTAGAAGCGAATATGATTTATTGGTATGCAGAGTTCAATGGGCATTTTTCTTGATCGCATTTTTTATAGACGTCGTTATGACAATTTTGTATGTATATCGTTATGACAATTTTGTATAGATATCTTTATGACAATTTTGTATGGATATCATTGTCAAAATTTTCTATCGATATCGTTTTGACAATTTTGTCCAGATATCTTTATGGCAATTTTGTATGGATATCGTAATGGTAATTTTGTATAGATATTGTTATGATAATTTTGTTTAGATATCGTTATGACAATTTTGTATGGATATCGTAATGACAATTTTGTATGGATATCGTTATAACAATTTTGTATCGATATCATTACGATAATGTTGTATAGATATCATTATACCAAGTTTGTTTCGATATCGTTATGATAATTTTGTATAGATATCTTTATGACAATTTTGTATAAATATCGTTATAACGTAGCATTTTATAACATAAAAGTTATTATAATAAAATAGTTTTTCAAGCAGGTGCCGCAGAGAGAGATGACAATTAGAATTTTTAAACTTCCAAATTATTCCATCCCAGGAGGCCTTATTTATGTACAAATAGCATGGACAAAATTGGAGCTCCTTCACCAGCGATACAATGGCAGGAGGAGATCAGAAAGTGAACGAAATATTAACCATATGATTATATACTGTGAGATTTTTATAGGAGTGTCTTTACACGTGTCGATTTAAGTAATTACAGGGATCTTTTAGTTGAATGTGTTTATATTTACAAATTGGAGTGTGGGAATTTGTAGATTTCAAGAATTTTCTAGAGCTTCTGTTGCATTAATGAAATAAAAAAGTGGAGTTGGATCTCTCTCTCTCTCTCACACACACACACAGAGAGAGAGAGAGAGATGGAGAGAGAGAGAGAGAAAGCCATTTACCAAGCATTCTCTTATTTTATAGAAATATATTAGTAAATTTATCGAAAAATATGTTTCAAGAAGAAAAAACGGAACTCGCCGTTTTTAATGCAACGACATCTAATGAAAGTCACTGAAAAGAGAAATGTTAAGCCAGATTTTCTCATTAATTAAATTACAATTTACTGAGTGATTTTAACGAATATCTCGTTTTCGATTTTCTTTAAAGGACTAAGTCTTTTTACTTGTTTCGTATACTTTTAAGAAATTACTAATTGTCCTTTGTGATGTCCTGAGAAACATCAATAGATTCCCTTGTTTTAGAGGATATTTTTCCTCTTTAAATTTCTTCTTCCTTCATTAATTTCTTGGGGAAGGGAAGAGGACTGGATGTAAACATCTCATTATCTTAAAAGTTTAAATGAAATTACGGAAGAATAAAACTAAAAGAAATTTAATGAAGCAAAAGCTTTCTGCATTATATTGTCAATACAATCGGATACAGGCAATTTCAAAAAGGAAGAACTTAAGACGCTTTTTCATTAATGAAGAGCCTTATCGATTTTTGAATTTGGAGTTGCTTATTTGATAAACATTTCGAAAGTAAAAACTGAAAAAGGGAGCTTAATTATTTTGAATTAGATATCGAAGAAAAAATAAATATTTATTAAATTAAAGTAGCATGTTTACTAGAATTGTACATAAATAAATTATTTTCCAATCCAATTCGCTTTCCCTGCCTCTGTCTTTTGTATTTAGCCCTAAGAATGTGTATCAGTAGTTCTTGTTCGTTAGTGTTTATTTCTTAGTTATGGATTCATTGGACTAGTATCAGCAATATTGCAAAATTTATTTAAAAAAAAGATTTTTATAAGATACAAATATCCTTGTCATCTACTGAATTTTAGCAGAAACAGTTTTTATTTTATTCTTTTATAAAGGGCAGTAAT
>JAOUZG010050968.1:18447801-18485570 GCA_026289955.1 Argiope argentata
TGTGTGTGTGTGTGTGTGTGTGTGTGTGTGTGTGTGTGTGTGTGTGTAATGATATTTTAAATTCTTAATTTAAACCCTAATTAATTTCCAAAGCTTTTTCTTAATTTAGTGACATCATTTAAAAAAATTCTCATATTTCCTGATCCATTCCCCTTGTTCTAGTAAATTAATTCAACAGAAATTATGTAAAATTGATGAATCGGCTAAAAGACAAGATAATCTCACGCTGCATGTGAGAGATGAAAATTGCCTAGCAAAGCACATTCCTTTAAAAAGATCCCTGTGTCTCCCTTGTCGGTTTAGGCGTGTTTTTTTTAAATCCCCATCGAAATCCCATTGTATAAGCACTGTGAAAAACTATGTTCCCTATCGAAACCTTGGTATTTAAGATCAGGGATAATGATTTCAATCCCTTCTTTACGTTTCTGCTTTTCTGCCGCGCTGTAAGTGGACGCGCCTTGTCCGTCAGCTTGTAAATAATGCCTGCTTCCGTGAAGGAATAAAATGAACTTGAAAATTTAACTTGTCGGCTGTGACTGCTTTCTGCTTACAACAAATAATAATGCATTACATATATATACTAGATCAAATGGAGCTGAATTTCTCTCAATTTTTTAAAATTTTGAGCGTAATAATTCAGATTGCAAAGCTCAGTTTAAGTTTATTTGATTTACCTTATCCTTTCAGGTGAAACAGGCACTGTATTAGTATTTCCACTATAATTGTTTTGATACCCTCTTTAATTGTTATCGAATCAGTAGTTCAGAACTTCATTAGTAGAAAACAATTTATTTATTTTTGTCCAGTATTTAAAAAAACAGAGCTTTGCAAACCACAATGCATAAAGTATTTCTTTTATAGAAAATGTTAATAATTCTATATGTCATCTTAATATCCTGTCTTATTTTATGTTCCCAATATGATCCCAGAGCACGAAACGAAAACCAGAACAGAAAGTTTAGCTAAGAAATGCTTCATTGCATCAGCTTAAAGTCTTCAATTTAGGTAAGTGTTTGAAGAAATGAAAAGTTAATGAACCAATGAAGTTTATTTTTAGTATGTAATGAACTATAAATAAATACTCTAGAAACAAACTAAAAATAAGCTTTTGCCATTTTTCAAGCGACTGATTTTATTGCAGAGAATTGAAAATAATTATAGTCGAAAGCTAAAGACATGGATAATTTCTAATTCTGATTGAAAAAAAAATAATAATGAAATAGAAAATTTTGTGAAAGGGAGAAATAAATGAATTTATACAACCATAATGTCTTTTTTTAGCATTTACATATAAACAGAGACCCCATATTTAGTAGTTTATTATGACACAAAAATGTTTGCTCTGATAGCCTTCATAAAAAATACAGATATTTTCCTCGTATTGAAATATTCATGCTAACAAATGATTTTCTGGGTTTAATGCTTTAATTTTCTTTAAAAACAGCAGACATCAGCAACAAAACTAAAGAAATCGGAATTCTGAAAAGTTACATTACCTAACATTACACTAATTTCCCCCAACACCTTTCAACAAATTCTCCTGTAGGCATGTGTTTTACTTAAAGACTCATAATGCGAGATTAAATAACTCTTGAGTTCACCAAAGTAATGCTTCTCTCGCCGTAAAACGAGCATAGAGACCAGGAGAGAATCTTAATGGCTTACAGCAACCAAGATGAGTTTGGATTAATGTATCAGCCGTCCCCTTAGGTGGTATTGTAAGATTTAACATAGTTTAGCAGCAAATATTTTATATATGGCCGGGAATATTGCTGTAAAAGGTGGGAAATGAATGAATACGCATTAAGAGGAGAGAAATGATTTTGGAAAATCAAAGGTTTAGAAAGCTAACTTCTTATTTCTTTCCTGAAATTTGCAAAATAAAAATCACAGATTTAATATGCCTCCTATTTCGCGTCATCCTGTAATTTTTGCTACTGCAATATGACTTTTATTTTGTGTGAGCTCTTATTTTAGCTTATTTTATGTCATGGCTTTTATTTTGTGTGCTACATAATATTTGAGAGTTTACCATGATTTCAATACCAGATACTATTAAGTGTGTGAAGAAGCAACATATTATCTTATAAAGTTTTTCGCAATTATTTCAGTTGATATTCATTGTTCGATGAATGAAAAGATGAAGCCGAATAATGTCTGCAATTTGGTTTTCGTTTGTGGTTAAACGGCATTCTGTCCTTGGTTAATACGTTGAAATTTACATAAAAGGTATTTGCTTTTAACATTCAAACTATAACATCTCTGAATAAAATAAATAACTTTGTAATTGCAACATGTCAACCTATATTTTTCCCTACCAAATTTTGACTCCTATTTAGTTTCAGCTAGTATTTTTCCCAACTATATAATAAAGAGTTTACTATAATTTTATAGTAAGAGAGTTTTAAATGTGTTATGAGACAAGAAGTTATCTTATAAAGTTTTCCATAATACATTTCGTTGTATTCATCGTTTGATAAATTGAAAGATGAAGCCACATAAAGTCTGTAACTCGATTTTATTTTGTGGAAGTGTTGTACTCACGGTGATAAAGGGAAAAAGAGCACTCCAGTTTCTTCACATATATTTGCATTCATACGTATCTTTTAAGCAGATTTTCTTTGCTACCTTTAACCAATTTTTTAATATAATTTTTATAATTGCATCCTTATCTACTATGTCATGATAACAAGTAAGCACAGGATTCATGTCTTTTTTACGTACATAATATATTTCTGCATATCAATATTCCAAATAATTTTTCAATAATTTTTAGATGGAGAAAATCTTTGTAAATGGTTTCATTTTATTATCATTTGTTATATGTTTGTAAAATCCGTTCATAGTTATTTTTATTTTTATTGTGTAAATATTTTGGCATTAAAAAGATTCCCGTAACATGTCCATTAAACCTTTTAGTGACCAGAATGATTTCAGATACGGGGGTACGAGATGGCGATCTATTCTGAGGTTAAACGGCTTCTTGCACCTGGTTAATACATTGAAATTTACAGAAAAGAAGTTTGCTTTTAACATTCGAACTTCAACATTTCTGAATAAAATAAATAACTTTGGAATTACAAAAATTAAGTAGAAACATTCTGAAATGGATTCGTGAAACTAAATTTTTTTGTGACACAGAATTTCACTGAGGATGCAGCTCATATTATTGCTTTAAATATTATTTTTATATTGAGAAAGCAGAATGCACCTAAAGTTCTTGCCCTATTTTAAAATGAAATGTAAAATCAAGTAATAAGGGGAACGATTTGTATTAAAATTCTTCTCCTGAAGCAAATTATTTCATTGATAAAAAAAATCGTGCTCTGATTTTACACAAAATCGGTATGGTACCGAAAAAGCTATAAAGAACAATAGGCTGGAACCCAAATTGCTGCTTGATTACTTATTGTATTACAATTTAGGATATTGGTGTTTTTTTACTTTCTCATACATGGAACATGGAAAGAAAAAGTATTAAATCGAAAATCAACATTTAGGTTTATCTTTAAGTTTTAATCTCTTCGAAAAAGAAACATTTTTGGAGCCATGTCTATATTCTGGTTTGTTCGGTGGATTTTACTCTCTCATGCCTGCAACTACAATAGCCCAAAATGTCATTTCTTAGAGACTGACAAATTTTAAAGTATTTGCAAATCCCGTTAAAAAGCCAAAAGCTGATAAAAATTGATTCCAAATTTTGAATTTCATATTTCAGTTGACTTTTCTAATTTTTCACCACCTAAAGAGTTTTAGTTCTTAAGAGAAAATTATTATTATTTCTAAATAAAAAATTATAAAACATGTCAATGAAATTTTCTTAGTGTTACAGAAGCCAATCAGTAAGATGTGTGCTATCAACATGGCAATAATAATAATAATTAATTTTACATAATTCGAAAGAACAAAAATAATGAAAATGAGGATAATTCTAGATAAGAAATTACACAACAGTCTAATAATGTGAAATTTGCAAGTAAGCATCATTTCTGTAAAAAATTCCTTTTTGAAAAAAATTATTTTGCATCAGCTTTTCTTTACTAATAAAACATTTCTCTTCTCATCTTCCAGAATCGTTATAATTTCCGTTAACTTAATATATCCTCTTTATCGAACACTCAACTTATCTGAGGAAATTGTTACCCCCTTCCCCTTTCCCTACACTTTGTCATTTACAAAAGGGCGAAAAATGTTGAATTTAGACATTTTACTACGGAAGCCGCTGCAGCTACAGCTTGACATATTTACTGTTCACTTTCCTGTCTTAAAATAGCAATTAAGTGACGCTCCTGAGGCCTGCGACCAGGATTCTTAATCTAATATACTTGTGGCTGTGCGACATTTCTGCACAAAGTTATAATGACAATTTTATCTTTTCCTGATGATAAGTATTGTTGCCTCTAAGGAAATGATGGCAAATGTGGTACTAACACGTACTCTCCAAGGATAACGCTTGACTTTTGAGGTCACCATTTTTGGTATCGACAAATTACGACAAATTTGAGTAATATTACATAATTGATTCCCACTTTTCTCAATATGTCCTAAATTTGACATTTCAATCTCAAAATGTGCTGACATTTAGATTCGATGATTAATTGCTGCTCTCTATAGGTTTTCGTTTTCGCATCGTCATCATTATTGCTACGATATTGATTCAGGCATTCAGGATAACGAATAACATTGTAGAAATATCTTAGTATTTCTCGAGCTAATAGAGTTAGCAAAACTTCTGAACGCACATTAGATCAGCTGAAAGGCTGACACATTAATTAGGACTCAAATTATCAAAGTTCCATTTCAAACTACAACTATTTAAAGCAAATTAATAAAGACACGCTCAAGCATTACTTAATAGTTTTTATTCTTATAGGTAATTAGTTTCATGAAATCAGGAATTCTTATAAAATGGTAAAATTCATTATAATGAAATTACACAATCACCTAACACGAATTTAGAACACTTAAAAAAAGAGATATAATTAGATCATTAGTTAAACTTCAAAGTTTAAGTTTCGGAAGTTTATACGTTACATATACGTTATTCCGTTTTTCAGACAGGATTTACTGTCACAGTGAATGTCACTAAGTGACGTCCATACTGGTGATGACCTAGTGCCCTATTGCAGAGCATTTGTCGCAATTAAAATACTTTAAATACCTTCCACTAATATTTATTTCTACAAACTGAATCATTAAGTTGCTTTTGGAGAATTGTTACTCTTGACTATTTACATCCAACACATGAAAATAAAAGCAATCAATGATGGAATTTCGTTTTCATTTAAAGAGCAAGGCAGTGTCAGTTGCATTTTATCATTATAAATTACCTATAATTCAAAGTTACGAGGTATATCTTAAAAATATCTTGTGCATCTGCAAACAGAATGTTATCTAATTGAATTAAATTGGATTTTCGCACAATTATCTAGGTTTTCAATTTGCTAGGGAGAAGAATTTAAGTAGCGAGAAATTAAGATATTAATTGGGATAAAAATTGAAAGAGCGAGAATTAAGGATTATAATTAGCGAGTTTTATCATCTCTCAGAATAATAGATGTAATTTTGTATTTTATCGGAAATGGATGTAATTTTGTATTTTATCGGAAATGGATGTAATTTTGTATTTTATGAGTAACTGGTGGAATTTTGTATTTTATTTGTAATGGATATAATTTGGCATTTTATGGGGAATGGATGTAATTTAGTATTTTGTGTTTAATGGATGTAATTTTGTTCAAGGACGAATTTTTGTAGTTTCTCTGCTCACATACGTTTTATCAGGATACAAGAGAATAGTTTAAAAAATAATAGACATGATATACTCCCAATTTCATATTTTATTGACATACGAACTTCGCCTGTCAAACACGAAATCATTTTAAAACCATGATAGTTTCTTTTATGACAGAATTTCAAATCATAACCATCTTTAATCAATGAAAATGAAAATCAATATATTACTTTTTTGGATGAAAACTATTAAATTTGATACCATAAAACACAACTAATTTGATGCTTTTTGTCAAAGTTTTTCCAATATATGCATTTTGTTTTCAGAAAATTTTGAAACCATTTCCTTGTTGAAAAAAGTTATTTTCTAAACACTTTGCTTAAAACCGATGATTGAAACGTACCCAGTCATCTTTTTCAATAAAACCAAATCTTCACATTTCAATGTATAATTAAATTCAGTTTATATTAATTTCATTTCTGTTTAGCTTTATACTGATTATCTCTTTTATCTTAACAAATTCTTCCTGTGAAAATTAATCATTTCAAAGGAAATAATTAAATATCAGGCAAGATTTAGTCTGATAGAAATAATAATTTAGAAGTTTTCAAAACTTAGAAGAAATCGGAAAAGAATCATTAATGTTTCACAATTATAAAGACATAATCCCACAATTTTACAGACTTGGCTGACGAAAAGTTTGAAAAACATTCACTCGGGCGTGGCTAGCAAATACTTCTGCGAGTATCTGTATCAGTGTATAGATTTGACTAGCGTATCGCTTGTAATCCTTTAATTATCTTGCTATCATTATTCAAACTCCTGCGATTATTTTGGTATCCTGCCAGTTTTTCCAGGTAGTCGATGAGGATTAAAAATCGATTCGTTTGAGGACATTCCGTGCTCAGAAACAATATAAAAGGCGTCAAGTCTTTTTTATGAGCAGCGTCTGATCGAATAATTTTATCGCTAGAACTGATATGCTGTAGAATTATGTTTGGTTAAAACTGTTAATTCTGCAATATTTTATCTTACGTAGTTGTAATTCAAGGCTGCTATAAATTTAGAATCTTTCTTGTAAACTTGAAATTCTTGGGTAGTATATATTTTACATCAGTCTGTATGATCATTAAATTAATATACATATATTATCTGGGAGAAAGAATAAACAGCTTTCATACGTAAAAAATTGACTTAATAGTCAGAGTAAATAATAGACTTAACAGACTTAGCGCAAAGCATAGACTTAAAAAAAAGTATATTACAAAATAATATAAATAAAATATTTGAATTTTTTGCTCTTAAAAATAAAAATCCAACAATGAATTGTATAAAATGAAATATGCTATATAAAATGCAATACATTTTGTATATAATACAAAATACATTTGATACATAGCTTATTTATTTCGTAGATATTATTTGGATAGTGATAGAATAGTTTTACGAAAATTAGAATAGAGCTTTAATTGTAGGCATATGGTGTGGAAACACAATAAGCAGGTATCAGTAGAAAAGCCGTTATTTATGGCCGACATTTATTTACAAAAAAAAAAAAAAAAAACGCGAGCACATAGATAACGAGCACACAGACAACAAATACGTTCAGCCGAAACGAACACTCAACAGCACACAACAAAATTCATTTGTCCACAAGTAGAAACCTACACAAAGTAGCCAGACAGAATCCAGCTCGAAAGGGGATCTACGGAGCTTCGCTCTACAGTCTGTCCAAACGGCTAAATTTCACACTGTCTCCTCGCTTTAGCTGCAAACTCTCTACCACACGATTGGCTGCTCGACACACCAGACGACGTTGCTTCAGTTTAGACACCAGAACTCGGCACACAGAGGTTTAGAACTGGCTTGAAGTCCACAAAACGGCATCACTCCGTTATTTTTTCGCTATCTTCTCGAAGACTCGTTACTTGCCTTCTTCTCCAACCACACTTCATCAGTAATGTTAAGTCAAAACCTGTGGTATGAAAATGTTTCCATAAAATTTAACAATGATATGAAATTAAATTCCCTTCATTTTATGATATAAAATATTAGGTATTGCTGGATGAAGTGTAATAAAATTATTATAAACGAGTAGTATAAAATATAGTTTTTTTAAAAATCAATTCCTACTTAGGTTATTAAGAAAAACTTTATTTTAGTTACTTTTTGTTAAATAATTACAATTTTTTTTTCGTTTTCCGCTTTTTAAGGGGAAGGAGGAGTGCAGTAGCTTCTAAGGATATGGACCCCTGAGCACCCGAGGGAAGAAATCTGACTTCTAGCTCACACATGTCACAGACCCTTTGTACGTGGCGGACTTCATTGATGCATTTTATTCATTCATCCTCATATTGTAATTTAGATTTGAAATAGAGAGCGACCACTCAGACCCAGTATCTCCAATGGTATCACTTTCCACATGGAGAATTTGTAGCCACGACAGATTTAATGTCCACCATACATAGAAAGTTTTTGGCAGGTTCAAACTCGTAGCCCAAGGAATACTAATCCAACTCCCAACCAACCAGGCTAGCCCGGTTTAACAACTGCAACTACTATAAATAGTTGATCACAAAATTATACTGGTGAAAAGTTAGTTTTTAATTCATTAATAAAAAATTAATGAATTAATATTTGAAAAAATTATATTAACATCAAATATTATCCACTACAAGTTTAAAAAAAATACATGAACTTGATTGGATGAATAAATAATAATTTGTTAACGATTGAAAATTTGAACAAGATATGTATATACATACACTAAAGTGACAAAAGTCATGGGATAGCAATATGCAAATATACAGATAGCAGTAGTATTGCAGCGAAAAAATATAAATACGCAGTTCGTTTTCCAGAGCTTTCATTTGTGTTCAAGTTATTCATGTGAACAGGATTTTCGTGATTTATGGCGGCACGATGAGAATTAACAGACTTTGAACGTGGAATGTTAGTTGGATCTAGACGCATGGGTCATTCCATTGCGGATATCGTTAGTGAATTCAACATTCCGAGATCCACAGTATCAAGAGTGTGTCGAGAGTATGAAATTTCAGGCATCCCATCCCATCATGGACAGCGCAGTGGGCGACCACCTGCACTTAACGACCGAGACCACCGACGTCTGTGCAGAAGGGACAATGTTAATAGACACGCAACACTTCGTCAAATAATTACAGGAATCAATGTGGGACGTACGAGGGACGTGTCCGATAGGACTGTGCGGTGAAATTTGTCTTCCTTGAGCTATGACAGCAGAAAACCGACTCGAGTGCCTTTACTGACAGCACGACATCGCCTGCAGCGACTCTCCTGGGCTCGTGAGCATATCGACTGGTCCCTAGATCAGTGGAAAACCGTGGCGTGGTCAGATGAGTCACGATTTCAGTTGTTACGAGCTGATGGTAGAGTTCGAGTGTGGCGCAAACCCCACGAAGCCATGGACCCAAACTGTCAGCAAGGCACTGTTCAAGCTGGTGGCGGCTGCATAATGGTGTGGGCTGTTTTTACATGGCATGGACTCGGTCCTCTGGTGCAACTGAACCGATCATTGACTGGAAATTGTTATGTTCAGCTGCTTGCAGATCACTTGCAGCCATTCATGGACTTCATGTACCCACACAACGATGGGATTTTTATGGATTGCAATGCGCCATGTCACCAGGACAGAACTGTTCGCGATTGGTTTTAAGAACATTCCGAACAATTTCAGCGCATGATCTGACCACCTAGATCGCCCGATATGAATCCTATCGAGCATTTATGGAACACTATCGAAATGTCCGTTCGTGCCCAAACTCCTGCACCATCCACACTTTCACAATTATGGACGTCTATACAGACAGCATGGCTCAATATTCCTGCAGAGGACTTCCAACGACTTGTGGACTCCATGACACTTCGAGTTGTTGCACTTCGCTGGGCAAAAGGAGGACCGATACGATATTAACAGTCATCTCATGACTTCTGTCACTTAAGTGTATATATATGTAGGGAAAGTGAGATAATTGTAGTAATTGAAAAAAATTGTAACACCTTATGAAAAGCTACGAAAACTGAACTAAAATTTAAAGGACATTTAATTGCAGGCTTTCGTAGTCAAAACGTACATTTACAAAAGTAGTGGCATTAAAAAATGTGAACTACGGAATCTAATTTTAAAGCTCTCATTCAAATGAGAAAAATTAAAATACCAATGGAACAATCTTAGTATAATGGTTCCTTCTTATCAAACAAAGGATTCTTGATGACAGGGGATAGGATTCTATACAATAAACATCCTATAAATCTTGTTTCTAATAAAACTGACATTTAATAAGTTACAAGCTAATCTTTGATTTAATGAAAAAAGAGTAAGATTCAGTCCTATTGATTGCAAAACTCTTTGTGAATCAAAACAAAAACACATGCAACCTTTGTCTTTGTGTACAAAATCATTGCAAAATGCATAAAAATTCTTTTTCAGTTCTTTCAGATGATTTGCAAACAATTATACCCATATGACTGATAATACAACACATACGCATAGAATATGGTACCGAAAGATTTATCCTGAACTTCTTTTAAATGTTAAAGAAAATCTAAAGCAACAAGATGCTTACAATATGTAAAACAAAACATCAACATAAAAAAACATGGGATTTGGATTATCGAATTAGTAAAAGAAAAGATGATTTCCAGGAAAGAAGTTTTCTCGGGAGGGAAAGCTGAAATGATTACAAGTAATTCAGAAAGAGGGAATAAGCCATACAAACAATAACTATAGTTAAAAGAACAACGCTGTATGCAATAGATTTTCTGAAGTAAAAATTATAAAGTTTGAAGAACACTAAGCAGACTATTTATGACATTTAAATATAATCCTTTATTGCATCAATGTCAAGAGTACATTAAAAAAAGAGATTTATGGTTGCCCTTTGATGGAGTTCCAAGGTCAGTAGGATTCATCAATAACCATCGTCATCTCAGTAATAATAAAGTTATAATAACTCCAGAAATTTATATCTAGATTGGAAATCGAACAAAGATGTTAAGACTTTAAGACAATAACTTCAGAATGTCGTATGAAAATCATGCATGTTGCCAACGGAATACTGTTTCAACTGCAAATTCTTCCAGAAATGTCAGTTCCATTGCGAGTATTTCTCTTCCCGGGGCAAAATGTAGAGAAATGGCTTATTAAAACTTACGCATTTTGCTTTTGAACTAACTTACACATATAGTTCATTTCCTTAAATTTTCTATTTGTCAGTACGTGCGGAGTTTAGTTGAAGCATTTCTCTCATTCTCATAAAAAAATTATGATCAATGTAGAATACTTATTGGTCAGAGGCATGTTCAACGCTGGCAAATGATTCTTTTGAACCATGGGTGTTGCTGGGTCGGGATAGCCTGGTTGGTAGATCATTGAACCCATATTCCTTTGGTTGCGAGTTCGAAAATCGCAGACTCTCCGAGTGTGTAATGGCACGAGCCGTTACACACTAAATATTTCGTGGTCACAAAGTTCTACATGCCAAGAGTATACAAATCGGGTATACATGGTAAGAGTTGATCGTTCTCTGTTCGAGATCTAAATTTTGATCTGTGGATGAATGAAGTCCGTCTCATTGAAAGACATTGTGACATGTTTGAGCTTGAAGTCAGACTTCTGCCGTCGGGTGCTCATGGTTCCATACCCTCAGAAGCTGCAAATATTCTGGAACCATTCAACATATTATGCAGGAATGTGAATTATGGGAAAATACCCACTCAACATAGCATTTACACTGGAGGAATTTGAATATCAAATTGCTTTTAAAACTCCCTCTCTTTAGGGCAAGTGCTTCCGAAATTATCAATAATTTTATGCAGTTGGAGTCCGTGGAGCACGGTTGAACTTACTCTTAGCTTTGACATTAGTTATCTTACGTCTATATTATATATGACAACTATATTTTGTATATATGTTATTTGGTTTTGGGTTAATAAGAGCTTACTTTGTATATAGTTATTTTATACCTTTTTCTTTTTAACAGCATTTTCTTAATTAACGTTGTTTACAATCTTATGTTCTTCTAATAACTGTTGAAATGTTTGCTAATTACTATACTTGGAAACACAGTGACAATTTTTGAGAATTTAAATTCGTTTTATTTTGTTATTTGGACCTTTGAATTAAGTTTTACGATAGTTAAGCTGATTAACCTGCAATTAAGGGCTGGGTCGGGGTTTCTTCGTGACGGCCCATCGTTATATCCGAATGGCTTCGGTCGGGACGGAGAATGCCTATGCCATATACTCTCAGAAGCTACTGCACCCCTCCTTCCGTTGTAAAGCGGGACGCGACAACAACAACATAGGTATTGCATAGGTAGCAAAATTAAATGAATTATTGACTGTCATATGGTTTTAAGCAGTACAACATTCTCAACGCAACATGTCGATTATTTTTTAGACGGAAATCATGGTCAAAAACAAATATATGAAGTTTCGTTCGGATACTTTTAGAAGAAATGGAGTTCCAAATTTCTAGACACCGTCCATTTAGTTTTAACCACCCTGTGTATATACAAATTAAACTTTTTTTTTCTTTCAAAATTCTATTTGAACCAATTTGGAGCTTTTTTCCAGTCAATTTTCGAGAAGGGCCATGAAATATTTATTCAGTAGTTTACGTGACATTCATCAGAAATCAAATGATGGGTCATGGGAACACCGATTTTGAAAATGTGCTTCGAATGCACAGGATACCAAATTTACTGCTTACGTCAAATGTTTCCATCCGTAAAAAAGGATTCTGCATTATATATCTGCATACATAACCAATGAAGAGATAAAACACGGGCATATATCCAACCAAACCCTCCATGTAATGCGTTTACATGTATACACGTAAAACGAATCGAATATGGAGAATTCGAAGGTAAATTTCTATTCATGACTCAATCTAAAAAGTATGATGATAAATTCATGAGTAAAACTAAGTTATTCATAGAACGTTTAGAGATTTTGATCTCAGTGCATTCAAAAGCAGTTAAGTAGAGATATAGAGGATTAGAAGGAGACTTAATGAGACAAAAATGATAATTAAATAGATATTTAGACAAATGTTGAGTCTACTCACTCAAATTCTTAATATAATAATCCAAGAGACAACTTCTCTTTACTGAGCAACTTTCATTTCTAGAAATGAACTCTTTGAATGAATAATTATAAATTTTTGTTATGCAGTCGTATCTTTTCAATCTGATATAAACGAGAAGTTAAAAAATATATTAATAATTCCTTTATCTACTTTTGAAGTAACTCTTAAGGGTATGGAAAGCTTCAATTAGTAATCAATATAATAATGGTTAGAAGTATATTTTTTCCACTCCGAAAAACAATAACAAAAAAATACAATTTCTTAAGTTTTCATTGGTATAATTTTCCCAAACAATTAACAAGATTTTGAATTATATATAGGGTGTATGAAGTCAATAATCGACTGTATTTTTGTTTAAAAGTTTTACCAAGAAATCATACTATTGCCTAAAAAATCGATTCTAAACGAATTCTCTGATTTTATTTTCTGTAGATGAAGAAATCTATGTTTACTTTCCAAAGTGGTAGTTCTTATCAGAATTATTATTATTATCTCAGAAAATCATTCCTTTTTTTTCGTATGGTTTTTTTAATTGAAGGAAAGCAATGTACTACCGAAAATGAGTGAATTTATTTATGAGTACATTATGAATGGATGGATTTCTTTAAACTTTTATATTTCTTACAAGAATCACATGAGATTCATAAAACTCCATTTGTTAGTCGTTATAATATCTTTTTGTTGTCATTAGTACAAAATTCAAGATTTCTTTTTTTAATTTTTTTCCTACCTTATTTTATTGCGTTTGTTAAGGTTGATTTCAAAATTTTGACCCTTTGAAATTTTGATAACATTTAGCTTTTAATTATTTTTATAATATTTTTTTAATTAAATTCATATTAGTTAAAAAAAGTGTAATTAAATTTCTTGTTAAGAATAAAATTTATGGAATTATATCGTCTTTTTGCTTAAAAAGAAAAAACAATAGAAATGCATTGATTGAGGAAAACTGAAGATTAATCTAATTACATTCGCTGGACACATTACTTGCTGAAAGGAGTTTTGTGAATTTTAAAATACGAATACGAAAATCAAATATGTATCCAAAAATCTTTATTTAAATTAAAAGAGGATAACAGGTAATAATAACTTAGTCTTCCTCCTTTTTTAAACATTGCCACAACCTTGAAAATTTGTTGTTGTTTGTATGTTCCACTTTACAACGAAAGTAGTAGTACAGTAACTTCTGAGTGTGTGGACCCCTGAGCACGCGAGGAAAGAAGTATGACCTCTAGCTCACACACGTCACAATCCCTTTTTAAGGGACGGACATCATTCATGCATTCCATTCATTCATCAACAGATCGTTATTTAGATCTGAAACAGAGACCGATCATTTCTGACCCAGTACCCCTAGTGGTATTACACCCGACATGGATGACTTTGTGATCACGAAAGATTTAACGTGCGCCAGCCTCTACACATACACACACACGAAGGAAATTTGGCCTTCGGGTTCGAACTCGCAGACCAAGAATGCGAATCCATCGTCCTACGAGCAGGCTATCCCTGTAAAGAGGATATCTGGTAATAATAACTTTCTAATTCTTTCAACATTGCCTCAAATTTCAGGATTTCAATTTATAATAAGAAGGACTGTATTGTTCTAAAATAACTTAAGTCAATTTATTTTTACAAAAAATTATTCAAAATCAAATCACGCTACTGAGTTTCAAAGATAAGTCGTCTGAATTTGAAATGAAACTTTTTTAACTTATATATTTCCGCTCTGAATTATAAATTCAAATTAAGTAAACAAACCAAAACAAATCCTATCAAAATTTTGAATTAGAAACAAAGTGTCTTTTAATTCATTTTGGAATACATCAGGAAATAAATTACATCTCTCCCATTTATGTTATTTTTACATTTTAAGAAAAATATAAATATTAATTTCAGACAGAACGGAAATAAAGAATTTTTTGAAGATTTTCGGTAATAAATACTAAGTAAAAAATACTTGAGGGAATATATTTACTTTTTTTAATATACTACACTCAAGCTTATAGCAAATGGTCGGAAAAAGTTAACAACTAAAACACAAACGCTTATGTTAGTTTATCTATTCAAACGAAAAATATCTGCCAAGATTTGTTTCTAGGCAGAAATATTTGCTTTCCAAAATAAAGTCGGAGAAATCTTGGATGGAACCAAAACTTTTCATGCTTTTTTGTTTAAGCAAATAGACGAGTGAAAACATGCGTCTACCTTTTCTTATTCCATTTTCCGCCACATTTCTGGTCCTTATAGATGTATTTCGGTGTATGAATATTTTTATGGCAAATTTAAAAACCATGAGAGTGAAGACTAAAATTGTGTAAATTCTCTAAAAGGAAAACAAAGCTTTTACTTAAAATAAAATTCATGTGTTTTTTTTCTACCAGTAATTTTACTTCCAAAGAAATATTTGAATAATGGATATTTTTTATGTTTTCTCATCCAAAGTTTTGCTTCATGGCGGTTTCTTAAGTGGTGGCAAGCTAAACAAAGCAATTTTTTTAAAAATGCCTTTGAACTTTTAAATTAATGGTGTAAATAACATTTTTGTCTTAAATAAATTTATATATCTAATTTTCTTCAAAAATATTAATTGTTTCAAACCAAAGGCTACTGGGTGTAAGCTATAAACAATTAAAATAAATCATTTCTTTGTGTGTAACTGTAAACATTAATTCGGCTGCCCTTATCAAAGTTATACCAAAACATCTGAATGGCTGGACTGCCTCAACAGCAATACTGACGGAAACTGCTGTTGAGTTCTAAGGGCCATCACCGGTCACGGTTCAATCTTTCCCTTGGGAAGCAAGATCCAACATCAATAAAACGAGCAGGTTCCGACCCTTTACCGTACTCTCCAGTGTAATAATAACCAACTACCTTGTTGGAATCTTCTCTTCTCTCAATTACAAGGGGGATTTTTTTGTGTGTATAAAATTGAGAAGATAATTTAAATAATTTAGAATTATAGGTTTGATTTTTGAAATAAAATAGAAGAAAACCGATAGATTCTGAAAATGAAAACTGAAAATATAGAATCATGCATGAAGCTTCAGTAAGAACAATTTTATCTCCGTATGTTTTTAATGTTTTCTTATAACCTTGGCGAGATCCGATTGAATTTCGAATAATCAGCAATTAAATAAATACATTATATTAAATTTACTAATCTGAAATTGAAATGAATTTAGATTTTCTACAAATTATACAGATTCTACATTCATTTATGAAGTTCTGCAGTATTGTAATAGCTCGTAATTTTTATCGATACCTAAATCAGTTTTCCGATAGTTCCAAATGAAACTTTCTAATTTTCGTTCTTCCTTTTGAACAAAGCAAGCAGCTTCAAAGTTAGCAGAGGAGTAACGTATGATAAAAATTGTATTTCATGAAACAAAAAAATTATTATTATTTATTTATTTACTTTTCATTATAGAAAAAATCCGTGCTTCTTGTAGAAATGTTGGAAAAAAATATTTGTCCTGAGGCTGAAATTTAAGTAAAGATAATTATAAATTTATTTCAATTTCAAACCCATCAAGAATTTTTTCATGTAAAAAATTAGCATTTCATGTAAGTCGTCTTCTTATAAATAGATATATATTCATGTTTAATATCAATGAAACATTTAACTAGATATTATCATTTTAATCACATTTGGCAATCTTTCGTCTTTAGCAGTAAACTGTATATTTTTCTGTGTAACAAATCAATGAAAGTTCTTTTTATGCATGTTCAGTATAATTTATATTTGAAGAATGTATTAAGCATTTCTCATGCAAAGTTTTTTCAGTTTTGGTTTGGGAAAAGTTAAGCTTATTTAGAAGGGATCATTAGTACCTTTCATTTAAAATGAAATGTATCAAAAACTTTTTCACAATCTTTCGCTAATTTCAAAGATTTACGTTACATTTGTTTTTTGATAGGCATACTAACACCTTTCTAAACGATGTTAGTTAATTGATACTTTGAATAGATCAACCTCTCGTCAGCCTGTAGTCATTTCAGCTTTTATTCAGAGCTGTAAAATTAAATACAAAAATGGTTACAAAAAATGGCAAATCCTTCTAATTTTCCAGATTTTTCAGTTTAGTAGTCATATGATTTGAGGTTATCCTTAAACTTTATCTTTTAAGGTATAAATTTAATCACTTCATTAGTATGCATAACTGAAATTTCTATGAGTCATTTATATATTATGCAGAGTACAATTCACTCAACTTCTTTTTAATAAATACTGAAGTGTTTTTAAAGAATTTTGTTACAGTGCTTAGATAGAATGTCGCCGATGGCATTATAAAAAATTAGAGGACAACAATAGTAAAGTATCAAGATCTCTCCAAATAAAAGGTCTCCATTATTACTTATATGAATACGAATTACAGAGAAAGATCTCCAAAAAAACCAAATTCAAGATTTTAACGAATCAAAACCTTTCAGACTCACCTACCCGAGTCCGAAAAGCTCATGTTTGGCATTGTGTTTGTCTGTCCTTCAAGGAATATATGGCTGAAATTTTTTTAAGCTAAACGGTTCAAATTTAGAATGTGGAATTGCAGTTTCTTTAACTAAGGTAGTTAAATTTGTAGTTTCTTTTACATTTTAAATGAAATTCCTTTACATTAAATCTGTCTGTCTAGCGGTTGGAATATATATGATCTCGAATATATTTATAACATAGATTTAGAAACTAAAATATATGTACTGATCAAACTGTGAACCAAATTGATCAAATGGTTGACCGTTTGTCGTACTTTCGTATTCATATAAATACAATAACTTATAAGGGCAAGGAAGTTAATCAATGGAATTTAGTGTATAATCTTGTAAATGCAACTGCATTCCAGGTCAAATTTTGGCTTGATATATTTGCAAAACAGATGCCCAAAATGCATATTGTTACGAAAATAATTCTGATACAAGGGCGATACGAAAATATGTACTTTATTGTCTATGAAAAGGCATATTAAATCTATCCCACATAAGCTACAAATTCACAGTGAATTTCTTCTACTTAATACACTAATTTCAAATAAGAGCAAAGCTATAATTCGTCCGACAGTAAGAGAAAAGACGCTCTCTGAAGCTAAGACAACCAACGTAGATTGTTGTCCGAACTGAGCTAACTGCCTCTTTAAGCCGCGCTTTTTAAATAACGTCCTACTAAAGTGGGCAGGGCATGCGCAAAAACCTACTGCTCGTTCCGGGCAAGTCTAGAAATTTATCCATCATTCTCAGAAAATAAGAACAATTCTTTATTTCTGAGCTTCTACTACACACTTTAGTTTGTCATAAAACCATAAGTGACCACATTACGTGGCCAACACGCCTACATCGCCAAATTAGTCAAATATGGCGATCTTCTGTTGTAAATCAGCTTAGAATGGTCTTTTCTCGCAGATGCGCGATTCCATTACAATTTAACTATTTTCAAATTTTTCAATATATACAAAAAAATTCATACATATTTACAATATTTACATCTACTTTACATAAAATTCATAACAATATTCTACCGATTGATTCAGTAAAAATGTTTGATTCTCGCCGAGGATCAATATTTTGTAATTATTGCTCAGCAGGGACATGTATTCGTGGTCTTACCCAATATACCAAATTTTATGTGGGAGGAGAGAGATAATGCCTTTATTGTAGAGTATTCGGGGAAGCTTTGTGGGTACCGCTCCCACACAGGTTTATAGAAATTGGCATCGTTAAATTGGAAAAAATTCACCAAATCAGTGTCCTTGCTACCATTCCTTCTATTTTAGAAGCTCCCTGATCCTGCTTTGTTAGTACGCCTGAGGGGAACATTTTAGGATGGGATTCAGGAGCTTTTCCTTACCAAGCTTTTACTTTTCCTGATCTTGAAGACTTTGTTCCTCCTACCCAGTTGAGATTTCTCAGAATCCTACGAGACCCTCTCACAAAAATCTAATCCTTCAATTGAATTTTTTCAATCCAATTATACTATAGTGAATTCTATTCCAATTATCCTGTAGTGAATTTTATCTACATTCTTTTGTCTACTAAACCTACATCAACCCGTTCGAAACTTGTGGTGAGTATGCCTTAAAGATTAAAGTGTTACTAATGTACTTTCATTCTTTAAATAATTCGCAGGCTGTTTTCAGTAATATGTTTTATTAATTAATTTTTTTAAACGCATAAGCAGTAATATTTGTAATAATTAATAAACCGCACTATATTTTTATTAGTTAAGATTATTTACGGATATCTGAAAATAGATTGTTAAGGGTTTATTAGTAGAAATATTTTTTGATCCTTGACGTTTGATATCTCATATTCTTTATTTTGTTTTAATATCCCTAAAATGTTATTACAAGAGATATTTGATACAAAAAATGGTCTTAATTATTTATTAAATTTCCAAATGAATTTTTAATAGAAAAATATGATGCAATATCTTAACTGTATTTATCATATTAGTTAAAAGTGCAGGAATGAAACTATCTATACGTGAAAGATTCTGAGAATGTGTACTTCGTACCAAGTAAGATGTTTGAATCGAAGAAGATATTATATTTCAATTAAGAAGAAAAGTAGTAGTCTTGTTGTTGTTGCTCCATACCCACATTGGCCAGTAGTGTTAGACCTGGTCCAAGATTGGATGGGGAAAGACGGCAGCCTCTGTTAGTCACAAGGACCAGAGCACCTGTAAATAGGTAGAGGACCAACCTAGTTCTATCACACACATTCGCTTTCACAGCCCATTTTTACAAGGGGGTACATTCACACATCCCACAGATAGTACACAGAAGAACAAACATGCCCTAACTGGGACTCGAACCCGGGACTCCCAGAACACGAGAGAGACGACTACCTCTGTGACAGAAACCCGGCAAAGCAATAGTCTTAGAAACTTTACTTTTATTTATGATTTATTACTTCACTTGCGTTTGGAAATACAGACTGACAAGTGGGCAACTGTTTGATGTATATGGTTTAAAATTTATCTAATATCTTTATTTCAGATGTTAAACACACTTCAGAGATCGGAATTTCATTGAAATGTCATATACCAAATCTTAGCCGTCTAGCTAAAACTGATTTTGAGTTATCTTGTTTAAAGGCTAACTGATTGATAGGCAGACACAATATAAAATATGTGTTTAACCTTTTATGATGAAACACCTTTTTATTTTTTCCCAATTCCTTCTATTAGTTCACACTCTCCCTATATATATATTGTTCAAATTTTTAACCGTCAATGAAATACTTTTTATTCTTCCACTCTAGTTCAAATGCATTTTTTAAAAACTTGTAGAGGATGACACTTGATGTGAATACATTTTTTTTCATATTAATTCATTAATGAAATTTAATTAATTTTTAATACTTCAAACAGAGTTTTAGAAGTTTGTAATGATGATGACGCGTCCTCTTTAGAGCGGAAAGAGGGTTGCTGTAGCTTCTGTAGGTTTGGACAACTGCTCAACCAAGGGCAGAAGTCTGACTTCCAGTTTACAAAAGGATAATACATACAAACTCGCTTGCACAACCCTTTTTTAGAGGGGGGGAGAGTACATCAATGAAACTCACTGATAGCTTGCAGAAGAACAATCATGGAATTCGAACCCGGGACGCCCAGATCATGATGACTACCCTCTACCTTTGTGACAGGTTTCCGGCAGCAGTTTGTAATAAAAATAGAAATCAACCGGTAGTAGCTCAATGATAATGGTCATCGTTAAATCCAAGGTATTTACGGTATTTTTCAGTATTTTTCACATGAAGATGAAAATTAAGAATTCAATTCTTGCGAAAATCAATAATTTTTTGATCAATTATTTGTATTAATTGTAATTATTTAATAAAAAAAACTAAAATAAAATATTTCTTTATTGATTTAAGTAGAAATTGACTTATTTTTTTTTAATATTACGATGACAATAGGTCATCGTATTTTATTGACGATGACAATAGGTACTTATTTAAACTTGATATACGAAAAAAAAGTTAAAACGTGATAATTTCTAAACTGTAAATAATATGTAAATTCTAGCAACAAGAAAGAGCGAATCAGCTAATTTTAATTTGACCTTAAAAGGTTTATTTTATTGAATTTACTTAACAACGGGAAAAATAATTTATTTTTAACATTTCAAAGCATTTCTAATCTTTTATATAGATTGAAAAAATAGCAAACTTCAATTCGTCTCGCTTTTAGCCCGGTCTTTCCTTTGTCTGAAGCAATCGGATTTAGAAAGACGTTTTTGTTTTAAAAATGACGTGCATAGCGCAAAAAAGGAATGAAACGGCTGAAATATTTTCTCGAGTATTCTTATGATCCGACAAGTTTTCGTGCTATATATAATCAAGTTTCAGTGGAGAAGAGAAGGTCTCAGTGGTTTCTGTTTTACTTTCTTTCTAAATAGTTACTTCTGTTTGTACAAGCGATCAGTTTACTTTGAGACGTTGACTTTTCGCATAAAACAATATTGGATTTCAATGAACCATTTTTCATTCAGTATTTTTAACGTGCTTCTGCCCGGCTTTCAAAACTGTAATACTGATAAAAGTTTTATTCCTTTCTAGTTTTATTTCCCCTACTTTTTGAGATAGAAAAAATTGACCAACTAAAACTATTTTTTCTGTATGTACATATAAATTTGTTAGTGGATGTTTTTGAGGAAAAAAATGATTATTGGTTAACATATCTAAATAAAATTACGTATTCTAAGATCAAAAATGAAAAGTGAAGCAAAATTAATGTACTGTAGTTGTGTACATATTCAGTAAAATTTATATGTAGCAGATGCAATAAGAAAAATAAGACGATGTAGTTTTATGATTAAGCAGCGATTTTTTTTAGTTACTAGCCTTTTTAATAATTGGATCTATACTAACTTGGATTTTAGTTGCTTTCATCATTTTATTAAAAAAAGTATTTCCTTAGATTGCACTCAGATAAAAATTTTAAAAAAAATACACAAATATTCCTCATGGTGAAAACGGTCTATTCAGCTACTTCGTCGCTTCACGTTTTCTCATTCTAACTCATTCCAAAACAACTTTCAATATATCATTTTTTATTTCAAAAATAGATGGATATCGCACGGATCTATGTCTGGTGGGCAGGGAAAGCGGTCTATATGAATGATCGAATAATGGAATAATTATGGATAAGCTCAATAATTGGAAATTGCCGATAAGTTCATCTCAAACTTATCTCTTTAATGGTACTTCAGTTAAAGATTCGGGAATTGGAAACTCTATTGAATAATTTTGATATTTTCATCAGATCATTAGATCAAACGTTCTCCTGGCTTTCCAAATTCTTCAGATCTGAATTGTCCTTATTATAATGTTGTAAAAATTGTTTTTTTAAGTAATTTTCCCCCAAAACAACCATTAATATTAATTTAAATTTTTTTCTCCAAAGTTTAAGTATAATTTTAGTTTCTATCATCTGCTTATCAATGTGTAAAGTTACACACAAGTGCGTGAAACAATGCGAGTGCATATTAATACGACTGAACATTTAAGAAATTAAATTTAATTTTGGTCACTATTAAGAGATGTATTCTGTTTGATAACAAAAGGCAATAATTTTCTGAGCAAATTTAAATTCAAACATGCAGCTAAAGAGTAGAAATACAAAAATAAAAGAAAATAAGTCATTATTGAGAAAAAGCAAATGTAACAACAAAATGTAATGTAATGAAACTTATGGGATACTGAATGTCTATAATCCTTAAGAGTTAGGATATAGATACAGTTTTTTTAATATCAATTAAATTTTTAGTGTACGTGGAAGATCATTTTATGTTTAAAAAGTGAGTCTCTTCACTTTTATTAAATTATGGGATAAAATCCTTAATTTGCAAAATTTATTACAAAAAGGTATGAGTTTAGAGATTTGTGATACTGCAATAGCAGTCAGATAAGAACAGCGTCTTTTTAACAAGTACCACTTTCCTCTTTAGAGTATAGCTTCATGATAAAGGGATATATTTTTTTATATACGGTTGTATTAGTTTTATTTTTTACAAACGTTGGATGCTGAACATATATATAATCCAAAGGTTTTATTCATTGAAATATCCACTAATTCATTTACAAATTTCCATGATTGATCAATTATAATATCAATCTATTATTATAAATGCTTCATTTCATTCAATTGATATTATAAGTTAAATAGATGTCTACTTTTTTGTTTAATTTTTATTTATAAATTAAATATAATGCTTGGAAAAAAACATAACAAAACATAAATATTTTATGCTTTGGGATTCTACGTATTTTTTTTTTCTTTTTTACTGTTCAATTTTTTCTTATCTTTTTTAAAAATCTATTTTGGAAGTATACTGTTTCAATTAATTAATTTTACAGAGTTTTGATGCAAATTATATGCATATATTAAATATATAAATTATGTAAGAAATGGTTGAAATGCAACTTGACTTTCTTCCCACTGTTGATAAATTGGCTCTCTGAATTGCAAGCCCCCAAAATAGGTTAATAAATTGATTCCTGTTAATGAAATACAACACTCTATTTATTATTCGAAAAATTACAATTTGAAATTTTTACCCGATCTCCCATAAATAAAATTGATCATTTAGATATTTTTCTTTTGCTGTAAGTAGACCATTATAAAAACTGGTTTCCTTTTATATTTATAATTGATCATGCTCAAGAAAGTAAGATTAATGATACCACTTTATCTTATTATTTAAAAAAAAATACAACCTCTAACATAGAAGCTCTTTAAATCAATATTAAGTTATCAAGCTGAATGTAATTCGTATTTGATAAATCATTTTAAAACTATTTTATTACGTATACTAAAAAGTGCCATTAATTATTGTAATAAATCATTCTCAGATTTTTTATGAAAGGGGAGGAATCTAAATATTCTTTTCACCAATTTGTGGTCGGTCCCCTAAATACCTTAACAACAGAATCTTCTCTCTAAAATTCATGCGCATTCTTAACATGAATGAAGCTCAGTAGCAGCTTGTACATGTGTTTGGGAAGAATTGGAAAAATATGTGTGAAACCATAAGTGTTCAAATATATTTGAACATATATTGCATTACTTGAATAGATTTGATATCTTACGCAGCTGATAAACACTCCTTTTGATTAAATCTTGAACAGACTTTTTATGAGTTGTTGTGGTTTACTCTATGTGGTAACTTATAACGTGCCGAAAATCAATGCGATATGTAATTTTATTAAATTTCTTTAAAGCACCTCTTTTTCAAATGTACGCACAATTTACATGAATTCCAACTCTACAATACTTTATTCTATTTCCGGATCTTTGTCTACATCACATATTAAATTTCTGGTAGTATAATTTTATATGCAAGGATCAGTTAGAATATTTCGTTTACCAATATACGACAATATGAAGTCAGTGGAAACAAAATCCTACTGTTCGTTTAAATCATGCAAAGAAAATTCATATTCATCCGAATTTCCGATATATTTCACATAACTTCAAGCAAACTGATATAGAAAAATAAATTTATTCAAACAAATGGTATTACTGAAAAATAGAATTTTTATGCAAATATGCAGGAATCGTGTAGCATGTTTTATAGAAAATGGACAAAACAAGATGTCACATTTGAAAGGGAGATTTATATTTTTGACTATGATGAATCTTTTTTTTTCATATAAAATATTAGTCTTCAAAAATATTTTTTTAAGTATGATTCACAGAGCAAATGATGCAAGAAAAATTTAAAATTCGTAACTCATCAGAGCATTTATAAATTCATCTTACTTAAAATATAATTATTTACTTCATGTAAGACATTTTTTAGCAAATGCATGTCTACAAGTAAACGTTTACATATTAGCTGTTGAGCTCCTAAATCAGAGGTGTATACATCAGCCTAATTCAGGTAATTATAATTTTAATTGAAATGTATTGTATGTTTACATCAAACACCATTTCCTTTATCACAATTTCATAAAAACAGGAAACATTTTCTGATGCATCAGATTTTAAACTCGCAAGAGAAAATCAATCACGTGCATAATGAAATTCATATATGAATATATTAATGAAACTGCCAAAATAATACTTTATATGCATGATTCAAATCCATATTTTAGTAATTTTTCTACTAAATGTAATAAACTGGATTTAAAAGGAAAAAAAAATCTCCAAACACTCAATAATTTTTATATAGAAAATATTATAGCAAAAATGGTTAAATTAATGAATTTTTAAATTACTCCTTTATATGTGGAATTAATTTTATCGGTATGGCTTCTCCAAAGGAATATTTCATAATTCAGCGTAAAAACATTATCAATTTCCTGAAAGATTCTACTCCTTTAGAAAATTCTAATAAAACGGCAACAGCTGCTTGTTGGCACTTTTAGCATTATTTTAGCATTAATTTATACTTCCTTTTATGTTATACATAAAAATAAAATAATATTTCTAGAAAGCTATGGATGTTCACAGAATTTCATAGACATAAAAATTTAAAGGCATTTCTAAGTAATCAGTGTTTGCTTTAAAATGATAAATTACCGTGATATGAGACCTCTGAAGCTTATTTTTAATTCTGAAATTCTTTGAAAACTGAAAAATTCCTTTAAAGATATTTTATTTTCATTCAGATATCTAAAAAAAGTCTCTTGTTTCTTTAATCTCGTTAATAAGCAACGCCTTTCGCAATAACCAAGGAATGCACGAAATAAAATTTAATTCATTAGAGAGTTAGAGATAAGTGGCAAAGTGTCTGGCATTAATTTTTGTCTCAAACTTTTATTGCCATTTTTTTTGTCCTTTAGAGGTTTGAAATAAAAATAATAAAGTTTTTAAAGTATCTCAGGCGTATTCCAAAATGCTTTATTATCCTCGTTTCTTTTCGCTTATTGTTTATGATTTAGGATGAAAGTATCTCAATTTAATTTTTATTCTCATTTCATCATGAGTTGGAAATATAAACTAGGATTAGGATGAAGTTGATCTCGGTCTTTCGATCATTAAAAAGTATTAAAGTGCAAAATGTTTTTTAGTTCAAATGAAGCATTAAACATTTGAGATAACCAAAAGGTAGCATTTTATCCTGTTTAGATGAACAGTATATGGTAAATACTCTTACCATAAAATAACTTTACGCTTGCTTTTTATATCCCGGGGGAGCAAATCGAAACGAGGATTAGATGCTTCCGCCATGGGGGTTGAATCTCGCCACCCTGCAGTGTACAGGGATAGGTGGGGGTCTGACTCTTCCCATAGATGAAGGGTTGTACTTCCTACGGGAAAGGTTGTACCATGGACGGTGATGGCCTTTAGGACTCAACCACAATTCCTGGAAGTGTTACTGTTGCGGTGGTCCAATCATTCAGTTTTATGGTTTATTCCGTATGTCTACTGGCGGGTTGGAGAGTCTGATATGACTTACCCTTGATTTCTTTCAAAGATGTTTCAGCATTGTGTTAAGGCATCTACATTTACTGGATCTTAAGCCAATAGATTTCTTTTCTTGAGGCTTAAAGAAAAATACTTTTTAACACATAAATTTTTGAAGGGAGGGAAAAATGAAATTTGTACTTTGAGCATTTATGATTGCCCATATAATTGACTGTAATTTGCACTAAGCTTTTAGGCTAAATTGAGGTAAATTGTGTTGAGATCTTTTCGAACATTTAAAGAACCGAGCAAGGTTAAATGCATTTAATTTTGTTTTGATCAATAAAATACCATACCTTCAGTTCACTATTACACCATTACAGCATACTGACATTTTCTTATCAATATTCAAGCCATCTTGTACAAATTCTTTAATAATATTTTGTGAATACAAGAGAAGTAGATGTTAATTCATTTAGATATGAGAAAACCGAAGTAGTATTAACTATTAGATACTCTCTCTTAACTATGCTACGTTTTTTTTTGTCTTGAACAAATTTTTAGAAGAACACTTTCAAATTTAGTTTGGGAACAAACTGAAATAAATTACTTAAGAAATATTGAAGACTTTGAGGATAGCAAACGATTTATTCTCATAGCGTGATAATTATGAGGAACACTGAGTCATAATGATTATTATCTCTTCTCCTGGGTGTCATAATGATTAGAGACTCTGAGGCATGATGATATTATCTCTTCTCCTCAGTGTCATAATGATTAGGAACATTGAGTCATTATGATTATTATCTATTCTCCTCAGTGTCATAATGATTATTATCTAATCTCCTCAGTGTCATAACGATTATTATCTATTCTCCTCAGTGTAATAATAATTATTATCTATTCTCCTCAGTGTAATAATAATTATTATCTATTCTCCTCAGGGTCATAGTGATTATTATCAATTCTCCTCAGTACCATAATGATTATTATCTATTCTCCTCAGTGTCATAAGGAATATTATCTGTTCTGCTGGGAAAAACAGAATTTCAGTTTGTTCCAGAATAATATATAAATGTTGCAGGTATTAAAAAGTACAAAAAATATTTTTATTCATTACAATTTCGCATGATTGATTATTAATAAATATATTAAGATTACCAATTTGATCAATATTAATTTAATTTTACTGTCCATTTTCAATTTCGAATTTTAATTTAATTTCAGGTCTCTTTCCAATAAAAATAATTACCTTTGAGACTATAGAAATAATCATAATTATTGAATTTATGTGGATTAATTTAACTTATTACTCTATCCATTTTGAGAGTCATTAATTTAAAAAATTGCTAGACTTTTTTAGGCCCCAGGGGCCTGGTAGTAAGGTTTCAGCTTCAGTTACAGAGGGTTTTGGGGACGAGACCACTAAAGTACCGCTGCGCAAGCAGGTATGATGCACGTGAAATCCGTCGAAGTCAAACGTCCTCCCAGTGATGTTGTGAAGCTTTTTGGAGAGGGCGTAACAACTCAGGAGGCATCCTCGTCATTTGACGGTGGCTCAAAATTATGGGGGCCTGTTCCAAAATATCTGTAGTATTGCGTTGAAACGGGATGTTATTATAAATAAGTTTCTTCCCCGTGTTCTGTGTGTCTTGGGTTCGAGTCCCGGTTCGGGCATGGTTGTTTTTTATCTGCTCTATCTGCGATATGTTTGAAAGTTCCACCGGTAAAAAGGGGATGTGCAAGCGAATGTGATGTGTGAGTAGCTGTTCTGCATGTGATGTCTTTATGAAATGTATTGTCTACATCTGTAAGAACTTTATGATAGTTAGGGGTTCACGGGGATTTCTAAATGTTCAAAAAATATATTTAAACTAAATATCCTATATTATAATAAATTTAATTATTTACAAAATATTAGAAATTTCCTTTAATTATGATTACATAAAATATTTTCTATCATTTAAATGAGTACTTAATTCATAGTATCCCTCATTAATTCTCT
This sequence comes from Argiope argentata, assembly GCA_026289955.1. Taxonomy (NCBI): domain Eukaryota; kingdom Metazoa; phylum Arthropoda; class Arachnida; order Araneae; family Araneidae; genus Argiope; species Argiope argentata. The sequence continues at coordinate 18,476,021 of JAOUZG010050968.1, forward strand.
TTCATCCTTCATTTACTCAACATGTAATAAACTGTTTCTTTTTATTCATGAAAACCTTTCAAAGTTTATTCAAGATGTTGTTCCCTCATTATTTTATCTAGCAAATAATTTCTCATTATCTCGCAAAACAAAAGATCCATTCTCACTTTTTTGGTCCACAAGTTCTAAAGAAACGTGCATTATAATTTTAAAATCCGCATTAGGCAGCAATCGGGTAACTGGAAAGGACACCCCTCGAACACCGATTTCAGTAATTACAGTGGAATATAACTTTTAAACGACCCATTATATCCATCCAGCTTTGTCTAAGGGCGTTTCATTCGGAGTTGAAAAATCAGCCTGGCAGGTAGCGATCCAATTATTGTAGAGAATAACTCTGCTCCTGGGCTTCCAATTAGGGACTTTTAAGTCTCCTGCCTCTCTCTTTATATCATTATACTGTACATAGGTGTGAAGAGGAAAAATGGTTGAACAGAAATCCGTCCAACTTTCTATTTTAGTGACTGATTATAAGGAAACTTGCCAAACTGCATTGATCTTTTAGCATGCTTTTTACTTTAATATCAGAATAGTAAGCATTTTAAAAATAAATTTACAACAGGAACTGTCAAAGTAAGCCTGTGCTAGTCTAGTTATTTCACAGACAGAAAATTTTTATTTTATTTTAGTAGATTTTAAATCATATTTTATTTCTGTATAAATAATATATTTTTCACTGAATGTTAAAGGAATTTTTCTTATTATAATAAATTACGAAAATTGAGATAAATACTGAATTTATGTCTGAAACAGATAGTATGGAATTTATTAAGAATTAAACTCATAAAAGCCGTTTTATTACTTTGGTTGATGTGAAAGTTTAATATTGCAAAATTTATTCAAAAAACAGATTATTATAAGATACAAAAATATCCTTGTCATCTCCTGAATTTTAGCATTAAACAGTTTTTATTTTACTTTTTTATAAATAGCAGTAATAAAGAAAATTTAGCACATAATTTCCAGAAATAATTCTTAAAAATCTCTGAGTAATTTTTCATTGTACAAAAAAAAATATCAAAATTTATGAAAACATGATGGTATGAATAAATTTTAACAAAACAATTCTGTTAAATAATATTAGATATTTAAGTTTTGAGGCATAGCAAGATTTTATACATTTTATCTCCTTAAACTTTTCCCAAAACCCAGCTCAATAAAATATGAATGTTGTGTAAAAACACAGAAGGGAATGTCTATCCTAGATAAATTTGAATATACTCTAGAAACGCAATGCTAATATAATTGAAAATATGAAGCTTTTGCTTGTTTCAATAAGTAGATGGTCCCTAAGGTAATATTAATCATTAAAATCCATCAAAAGAATTATTTAATGACATCTTTTGTTTAATGGTATGCAAGTAAAGGAATGACAGAATAAAGGTTGGTGTATTTTTCCTCTTCTGTGTACCTCCCCCCTTCAAGCGGGACTGCCTGACCCACTCGAAGGCACATGGATAAAACATAAAATTAAATACCGGAGCACCACAATAGTAACAATGACGAGAGCTATGGTTGCATCCTAAGGGACAACAGCAGCCACGGTAAAACCCTTCCCGTAGGAAATATGTCTCTTCATCAATGGGTGGAGTCAGACCCCCCCCCCTTATTTGTGTACTCTCCAGGGTGGCGAGATCCAACCACTATGCCGGAAGCATCTTATCCTCTTTTCGAGGCCCCACCTGGGGGGTTCACAGAAGAGAAAAAGCAACAATTATTTTTCTCTCATTCCTTTACTTGCTTACTATTAAACAAAAGAGGCGGTTAAATAACGTATTTGATGGATTTTAAAAATTAAAATTACCTAAGGAGCCATCAACTTGTTGAAATAAGCAATCTTTTCAGATTTTCAATTGCAGTTACATTGCGTCTCTAGAGTCCAAAACTGCTTTCAAATTTATCTAGGAATATGAAATCCTATTTTCTAAATCTATTAGTTTCCAAGATATGAAAAAATAGTAATTTTGAGAATCTCTACTATTAAATCAAAATTAAGGACTTTCATTTAGATCTTGAAAAATAATAAATTTAATGATCTGAAATAATTTTTTTTTATATTTATAATAAGTTGACAATTCGCAAACTACATACACATTTGATTTGAAATAATTTTTATGCCGTATATTTATCGAATTTTTTTTATTGCAATAGAGTTGAATTTTAATTTTTTTTTAAATTTAATTTATTCTTAGTGCACAGTAAAGTCTTTCATTGCAGCAATTTATTGAATTCAAAAACACCCTCTTGAATGCAAAATAAGTCCATCATTTCAAAATATATATCTAAAATCTGAAATACGAATCTCAAATCATTTAATAGCTCAGCTTTTATGAAATATCATTCCTGTTTTAAATCAAAAAATGATTTTTTAGGTGAATCAAAGAAACAATTTATTCTTGAACCTTTTTATGGTAATTTTTTTTCGTCTCAAAAGGCTTGTTCATTTCCTTACAAAAAGTCAGTACAAAGGAACTGCAGTGTTTTTCGCACTTCCAAAATTTAAATTTGAATGTACCGAGACAACAAACTGTCTAAAACAGCCCATTAAGAGAAAGGACAAACTGATTAAGAAAGTCAGCTATGTGTAAAGCGAAAAGTGAAAGCCTTTATAACTTAATCGATCGATTCGGCTTTGCGCTTTTATATTGTCAAGTCAAATTCACTTAATGGGTCTTGTTCTGTGGACGGCCGATGACATCTTACCTTCATCAACTTTCTACTTCTTTGTAAACTTTTTTGAAAGGGAACAACGCAATCCTTTTAAGTTCGCTTCACTGATATATTTCTTTGGCAGGCATTTAAAAAAAGAAGAAATAAAAAAAAATGTTCGCTTTATTTAAATTGTTGTATGAAAAGAAAATGAGCGATAAATGCTGAAATTTATTTTTGTACTACACCAATGGGTCCAAAACTTGTGTCATAAGCACATTTCCAGTGTTTTAAGACGAGCACTCAAACGAGTAATTTAAGGCGAGAGAACAGTTGTTTAGGTAATGACTTTTTTTCAGATGCCAAAAAGTGCCATTTTGCGGGAAACAGAATTTTTTTATGGATTCTCTCTCCTATAAAAAAGAGAAAAATACATAATAAATTAGATAACATTGTTTATTTCTTGTTTATTACCATTTTACTGTGTGATAATCATTTTACACTAAATCCTTTCTTTTTTTTCTCTGAAAACATTTTCTTGGACTAAAACAATTTACTTGAATGCTTTACTCTGTTAAATGAGAAATAATTCATTTTAGATTAATTTCGTTTGCCAAAACACTTTATTTTAGAAATTCTTTTTTAATTTACAAACATAAAAACATTTCTCAATTGCAGGACTTTGTTGTTTTTAACCGTAATCTTTTAAGAAACCACGTGAGTTCTATAATCCTGAAATTATTGTTGTTCAGTATGTTTTGAGAAAACTCAATGATTCTAGGAAATTGGAACGCTATTTACTTGGAAACACAATGGAATTATGACAATTACTTGACTTTCTATTCAACAAACAACATGAAAAAGCAATATTTTAAAATCAATTCCTACTTTGGATATTAGGAAAAATTTAACTTTGGTTACTTTTTATTAAATAATTCCAAGTTCTTCCTCGTGTTTCACTCTACAACGGAAGGAGGTATGTAGTAGCTCCCGAGGGTATGGACCCACGAGCACCCGAATAACGATCACCTTTGACTCAATATCTCCACTGGTATAGCTCCCGACATGGAGAACGTAAGTACCATGTTCGAACTTGCAGCACAAAGAATGTGAATCTAACACCCTACCAACCAGGCTATCCCGACCCAGCAATACAACTATTATAAAAAACTATTATAAAGGCGAGAAAGCTAGTTTTTAATTAATAAATAAAATATTAATGAATTAATATTCAAAAAACTGTAATAACATCAAATGTCCTCCACTACAAGTTTTAAAAAATCTACTTGAACTTGATACGATGAATAGAAAGTATTTTATTAGCGATTTTGATTTATTTGAACAACAACACACACACACACACACACACTCACACACACACACATATATATATATACAGAGAGAGAGTGAACTAATAATAGGAATTGAAAAATGCAGATATTTAAGTACTAATTAACTCTTATACTTTAAAAGAGATTGTATAGAAATAAAATCACACTGAATTGTCAGAAAAACCGGTACGCCCATCTAATCGTGTAGATCTCTTTCGATCATGCAGAAATGTCACAAAACGGTGTGGCATGGATTTAACTAATTTGTTAAAATTTTCTGTAGATAGTTCAAACCATGACACCCGCTGGACAGTTTCTAAGTTCAAGGTAGTGTGAAGCGGTGGAGAACTATTGAGTACAGTACGTTTCCCACTCTTGGGGGCAGTACGTACAAATCCCAGATAAGTTCGATAATATTCATGTCAGGGGAATTAGGTGGATAAGAGAAGGAATGGAATCCAGAAGAATGGTCCTCAAACCACTCGGTAGCTATTGCAGGTCTTCGGGCTATTGCATTATCCTGCTGTAATCTTGCTGTCTGCAAGAGTACACATATGACATGAATGAACTCAGGTAATCAAAAAGGATGTTAATGTACTACTGAACTGTCATGGACGAATCTAAAAGTATTCCACTTCATGTCAACTGCACACTTCCAAGCCATCACAGAGCCTCCAACGTCTTGAATAGTACCATGTAGGGATTAGGAATCTGTGAATTCATGGGGTTTTCACCACGCCAGTACGCGGCCATTCACCCGATACAATTGGAAAAATGACTCGACAGATCTGACAACATTTTCCCAATCATTAAGATTTCAATAACGGCGTTGGTGAGCCCAGAAAAGGTGCGGAGCTTTTTGTCGCTATGTCAATAATGGTAACAAGATGATATGTGGCTGAGAAAGTCCATATTAATTCACTGTGTAAGTGAATGTGATGAGTGTGTAGCTAAGTCGTTTTTTTGCCCTAGTTTGGACCTAGTTCAAAACAAGAGGCTCTCAATCGTTCGGCTTAAATTTGTTTATAGAGTATCTGTGAGCTTGTCCATGACAACTGTAATTAGAAAAACAACAACTACAGTTAAAATAGCATTATGAAAGTGATATTAATAATTTGGTTTACATCATTTTTTACTAATTTCATCAAATAATACATACCCTGTTTTAACCAAAAAAATCAGTGAAATGTCTGCAACAATGTACCAAAAAAAATTATCATCGTAAAGAGAAGTTCTTAGAATTTTTTCTGCTATAATTTTTTTCCGTTTTTCTGAATTATTTTTTTCAGGAAATGTCGTTCAAAAAGCTGCAGAATCAAGTGGAATTATTTATAAAATAAAATGAGCGAATTTTGTTATAGTTTCATTTATTACATCGTTATGAAAAGAAGCATATGTCTATATTAAGTAAAAGATGAGCAATGCAATGATATTTTGCAAGATTTCTTGTCGTTACTATGTCTATGAAATCATTTTTGAAATAATTACTGTTACATTGATTACGATTACAACAAGATCTAACTGATATTTAAATAATTTGATAATTCTTTAAACCTAACAGATCAAAGTGATTTTCATACTGCTTTATTTTTATTTATTGAAAAAGTTATGAATAATGATTCAAATATATTTGAATTTTCTAAAAATCAACTTTACAAGTTCCAATCTTGAAATGATTAAAAGAACTTTTGGATTTCACATCACATTTCTTGGAGGTACCCCAAAACAGGAATGCGCTTTAAAGCTCCGGAGGATCACATCGTCAATGGGAAAGGCAATTTATTCGTTCTAAATATATTTATTCAGATATTGTACGATCAAAAAGAATATGGAATTCTTGATTTTTGTTCGTTCGTTGTGAAATGTTATGCCAACAGTTGACTTCGATCAACATCTGCATATTTTACCCCAGAAATGATTTACAGGTCTTGGGAAAACATTAAAGATGATGACTGTGTCAGTTGTAAAAGGTTCATGTGTACAATTGCCAAAATTTGTTTTGCGGAACCTGTTGATATTTATAATAATATCAGAGGAAGTTGTTACATTTGTGGCTTCAAAAAATGAAAAGGAAAATGGTTAATGCTTCAAAATCGGAAGAAAGTGGTAAAACCTTTAAATGACTTGGAAGCTATCCAGACGTAGTCCTTAAAAAGAATCTGCAAGATTTTGTATTAACTAATATGAAGGTTTTTTTAAAAAAAAATTGGATATAGCATTAGTGTTTTAACAAAAAGGCGTAACTAAATGGGACGGAGACGAATTCCATAAGAAATGAAAAGGAATAGCTGGTATATTAAAAGTAGTAAATAATATAGGAGAATGTGGATTGGTACTTATGAAACAGTACAGCTTCAGACAAAAAAGGATGAACAAAAACAATGTAAGTTGTTGGTAGAAAAGCTAAATCAAAATGTTAATAAAGCAAATTTCCTTATTCCTAAGAATCTACTTTGATGTCTTAAGTGTACGATTATAAACTTACTGTAATTATTTTTGCATTCATTGGCTTATTAAATGTTGAAGGAGTTGGTTTTTTAATGATTTTAATGAAATATTTAGCAATCAAAATTAATTTAACTGAAGTCAATTTAAATCTAATTCCCACATTAAAATTTTTGTATTTGTCTTCTTAAAAACTAGAAAAATATAATAATTCTTTTTTACACGGTGGGTTAAAATAACAGTATGCTTCATTGAACGTTTATAAAAAAATAAATTTTTCTCTAATTTAAGGACCCCCCCCCTTGTTGTGCTTGCTAGAAGAAATTTGACTTAAAATGCTTAGTGTAGAAGCACCAATGAAAAAAAAAACAAAAGTAACATACCAAACAGTGGGGATACGCATTCTTTTAAATGGGTTCGATTATCAGCTAACGGCTTAGTTTTTAGTAACAGAAATTTTTAACTGAATTTATTTTCAAAATCCTATAAAAAGTTTATAAGACATAATGCAATTTACCGTTCCTACAATAATTTTAGTCATGATCGTATAACCACAGTTGATATTTTTCAATATTCTAAGTCACAAATCATTAGTGTAAAAATCACTAAGTCTTCGATGCGTGGCAATTCGTGAAATACATTCTACCTCACAAGCAAGCAAGAATATCTGCCATGCCCCAGCTTTTTTAGGCATTCATCATTAATGAAAAAATTAGTACTCTTTGGGAATATTGCCCTTCATGACACAAACTCTATCAGATAAACCTATGAGCATCCTACGAAGATTCTTAGTCACAAATCATTAATGTAAGAATGACTAAGTTTTCGATACATGGCAATTCGCGAAAAAGCAAGCAAGAATATCTGCCATGTCACTGCTTTTTTAGTCACACATCATTAATGAAAAAATCAGTACTCTCTTGGAATATTGCCCTTCATAACACAAACTCTATCGGATAAACCTATGAGCATACTACAAAGATTCTTAGTCACACATCATTGGTACAACAACCATTACATCGCCGAGACATCACTCTTTGTGAAACAGACTCTCTCCCAAAAACATGAGAGTACAGTTAAAATGCTACAGACATTTCAGTCACATATAATAAGCGAAAAATTTACTTCATGACATATGCTCTACCTCCAAAATATCTGAGAAATGCAAATAATACGCGCACTTTTGAGAAGTGTACATGTGTCTATGTGCACTTCTAAAAAACATTGAGAATTAAACAAAATAGAACAGTACATTGTATAACTGGGACTAAATTAAAAGGAGATGAGCATTTCAAAAAAAGAGAAAAAAACGCATGATTGTCTTTTTTGAGAGAAGTCCCTTCATTTCTTTTCGAATCCATAGCCATCTTCCATGTGGAACAATGGCGCTAGAAACCACATCAAAATTTCATATGGGCGTCACAAATATTTATGTTGTTTCTTATTGTACTTGCCATGGACAAGATCACTGACGTAGTCAGTAATTTAAACCTAATCAGCGTCTTTCTTTGTAATAGCGCCAACTAGGGCCAAGATTGAGACTTTTGCTACTCACTCATCAAATTCATATGGAGAGCCCTTTTTTACAAGGGGGGCACATTCACACTCTTTACAGATAGAGCACAAAAGAATAACCATACCCTGGCCGGGACTCGGACCCTGGAAGCCTAGATAATGGGGAAGACGTGATACCCGTATGCCAGGCCATCTGCACAAATGTTTATTGATATATCAATTGATTAGTAAGACTAGCATGTATTGATTAGTAATATTTGGGGAAAATAAAATGATAAAAATGAGTTTCATTTGAGTTACAAATTTTCTACTTAAGAAATCGTTAGGTTAACCAAAATTAATTATAAAACACAAAACTGCTTAAAAATATTTCAGCTATCTAACAAGGGAGCCCTTATCCTCAGTTATCGAGCATTAGATTTGTTATTCTTGTATTGAAAGTCATAAATTTAAAATAAGGTTCATGGAATCAAAATAAATGATGACAAACAAAAAAAACTGTAAAGAACAAAGAAAAAGTAAAAAGAAGAAAATAAACAATAAAAATCATAATTATTCCTTATTAACATGTTACAAAATAAGGAATCTCAATATTTTTTATTGCTTTTCATTAATAAATGTATTGATAGTAATGAGACAGGCTTCTAAAAATTGATTTTTCTTATTGATATATCAATTGAAAGTTTTTTGAAAGTTTTAGTAAACTGTGTACTGTTGTGTATTTTAACCAATACTAAGTATTATCTTTCAAACTACTTTTAAAATATTAAGTGTGTGTTTTTATCAATTAGAGATATATTTGTAATTGTTAGTATATCATTGGGATATGAAATAATCCCATTAAATTCATGTAAAATCAAACTACAAGTAAATATTGTATTGATACAAATTATGGGGCATAAAAACAATTTTGCCTTACATCCATGCATCATATCGTGTGACATAATATTAAATTCACTTTAAGTAAATTTATTAAAAGAATTTTTTTTAAATTACATTTTAATAGTATATTATAAAATAAATAATTTGGTTCTATTGGTTTTTGCTCCTTATTCTTTAAGTTATAGTTCCTTAGCAAAAATATTATGATGTCTTCAGATTATATATTCCTATATGTCACTCCAGATTTACCAATTAATGTTGAATCTAATTCAATCAAATTAATTGATTAACTGATAATTAAAATTTTAAAACGTTAAAATAATGTAATATAATAAAAGGAAAAATGAACAATACTATCTGTAAATGGACTAGTGAGTTAAATTACAGAACGACAGAGAACGAGCAGAACGAAGTCAATTTATACATTTTCTCTTTTTTATTCGGCAATTTGTATTATTACTTGTTCTTGCGACAAAACAATTTATTTATAATGGCGCATTTGGAAAAAAATAATATTTCCTTTTCAGTTTTTAATTGAAATTAATATTTTTATAATTATTACATTTAATATTTTAATTAATTATTTGTTTTTAATTTTTACTTTAATATTTTTATAAATTATTTATATTTAATTTTTACATTTAATATTTTTATAAATTATTTATTTTTAATTTTACATTTAATATTTT
>JAOUZG010050968.1:18485580-18533946 GCA_026289955.1 Argiope argentata
TAATATTTTTATAAATTATTTATTTTTAATTTTACATTTAATATTTTGATAAATTATTTATATTTAATTTTACATTTAATATTTTATTTATATTTAATGTAATTAACATTTTAATAATTAATGCATTTTCTATTTAAATATATATGTGAAGGAAATAAATTGTAAAGAATTTCCCAAGAAGTTATTAAGAAACAGAAATATGCAAAATAATAAGTTACGCAAATTATGCAGTTTTCTTATCCACAAGTGAATAAAATATTGCATAGACCAGAAAAGGATGTAAGAAATAATTTATTCAACACAAAAAATAATTAATCTAATTAGAATATACATGCTTAATAAGCAGGTGTTTAATTAGTGTATAAGTAAATGTCACTAATTACACCCGAGTACATCCCTAATTTTTATGAAAGAGCTGCAAATTTTCTGCCTATTGAACTCAGATTGCATTAAACAAGATTTCCCAAGATAATAACAGACAAGATAATAACTTTCGATCGCTTAAACGTTGCTTAATGAGTTGCTTTAATTACTGTAAATAGGTGGAACAATCAACTTTCACCGCGCCTAATAGAAACTCTTCAGACAAGAGTCGTCGAAAACCCCCAAATGAACCCAGAAGCTATACAAACAAAAGCAATGACTCGCAGTGGTTTCTTTTTATTTCTTGGAGAACTTTGGAAGAAACATGGGGCGAGAAGAATTCAAAAATAGGATAAACTAAAACGGAGTAGCTAGCTACAGGCGATCGTTTAAGTCAGTAAAGCTATCTAATTTGGTTAGAAAACTGAAAAATAATTTCCGATAATGGTTCCCGATTTTGACAGAGACATGTCCACATGATGATAAACTGTCATTCCCAAGTGTGAAACCACGAAACTGTAGATGAGGTTTTACGGTAAAGAATCATTAGAGAGTTGGGTTTAATCAGCAAATGGGATGTCTTTTTTGAAAGAATTAGAAACCAGTGCAGCGTTATCTCTGCAATTTCCGGACTTACTCCCTTCAGATTTATAAGGCTGTACAAGGTCAGAAATAGATAAATAAGATTCAATCAGAACTCCCCGTCAGGATTTATAAATATAAAAGGATTTTTATGAGTAGAATTTCTAAGAGAGAAAAAAATAAAATATTTTTAAATTAATACTGCTTTATTTATTTATCTATTCAGATTATTTTTTGAAAAATCTAGCAGTCATAATAGTGATTTAACCCTTTTGTCACTCATGAGAACGCTCATGACAAACAAGGATAACAAGTTATTTATTAGATACATCTTATATTTGTTAATATGAATGTTATGTCATTTATCTGACATTTATCTTTCATTTATATATTTTCTATATTTTTTTGAAATTATACTAACATATCGTTCGAATCAATGTGATCTGATACAGTTTTTTTATTAAATATATTTGAACACTCATAATTTACATTGTTTATTCAATTGAATTATTAAAAGAAATTCTTTGCGATTATTCGCATTATTAACAAATCAGTTGGTCAAGAAGAAAGTAACACAGAAAATGTTTCCTTGCTTGAAGATCTTGGGGAAACTTACCAGAAACTTAGCCATTTTTATCTATATGAAAATGTTATTTATTATCTATATAAAATATAAAGGAAAATTCTATGTATTATCCATATGTAATATTTATGAAAATATTACCTATTATCTATATGAAATATTTATGAAAATGTTATCTATATGAAAGCCTTATCGATATTTTTATCTATATGAAAGTGCTATCAATATTCTTTATATTTATGAAAATATTAAGCTACGAATTATTATTTCTTTTCATTTTTGGTAAAAGGTATATATCAAATAAATCCTCTAATTACACATTTAAGATATTGCCTTCATGGGATAGAAAAACTTTAATGATTCTTAAGGCTCGATATTATTCTGGAAAAGAATCCAGATCTATACCAGAAAAAAATCAACACATTCCAGCTATAAGCGATCTACGTAAATTTAATAGTATTTGTGATAATTTCATTTATTACATACTTGGTATTCTTCTAAAATGAAATACGTCATTATCATAGTATCATACAAGCATAAGTGGTTATATGAGATTAGTAATTCATTTATCAAATGGTTAACTAAAAGATAAATAAATCAAGATTTATTTCATAGATAATTCAATTGCTATGAATTGCATTCCGATAATGTACATTAACATAAAAAATATCGAAAATTGTAATTGATGCAAATGTGAATTTTCTTTGTCGTTCATGAAAAAAAATACTTTGAAACATTAAAAATACACTTTTCCTCTGCAATATAAGAGATATTCTAGGTATTCTAAATATTTTGTGAAGCACAAATTCTGAAATTTAAATTAGGCGATCCAAAACAGGGTTTGTCATCGTTGAGAAACGAGCTTTTAATGACTTAGATATATGGATCAACCTGTTTCCATAGCAAAAATTTAGTTGACAGTAAATTCTTCCAGACGAAGTTTTAAATTAATCTGCAACTTTTTGATTTTCTACTGAATTTACCTTTCTTAAAATAAAAAGAACGGACAAAGAATAAAGTGATATCTTTTCCTCATAGAATACGTCAAGAAAACTGAAATTTCTGCTTGAATAATACCAGGATTCTCTACCCAAAATATTTTAACTTTTCCTCTTCTTAGAAAGTTGTTCTTATTCATTAATCATCCCTTGTTTGCATTCTGCTGTACTAGTTATTTTACGAATAAACATTCTCTCTCCTGAACTGCGCATATTCTTTACTTCTATATATCATATATTAACTATTCTTGAAAGGGATATTTAATTAGTTGTGAGATAAATCTGGCGATCTAATAACAACAACTGCAGAATAAAAGTGTTATTAGGCTATAATTATTTTGTTCTTAGTGATTTTCTTTCCTCCATTTGTTTATTTTGCAGGTTTCTACGTTCATTAATGGGAAAATATATGTAAATTGATTCCATGTTATTTCTACTTAGATGATGATATAATATAAAAATAAAAACCCCGAATATTGCGTAAGTTATATCCTAATTATTTTGGCTCGGTTTTTATTTTTTAATTAATAATGGGATCGAGATATAATGAAACTCGGACTAAATTAATGATGTAATTCAATCGAGGCCCAATTATATTCACAATCTAATTATGGGTTTTGATTGGAAAAAGAATTTCCTGTAGCTTTCAATTTAGAATACTTGAATGGAATTTCAGTGTCATAAAAATCTTGCTTGAAATTAATTAAATTAGGCTGATCTTGTGTTCAAAAGCATTGTTTTTGAACACTAAAATGCTTAACGTACGGTTTAATTTTTTTGAATTTAATTGTTCTCTTAATTTTTTCTCAATTTTTATATGCAATTATAATTCTAATAATAATATAATGGTGATTATATTTTCATAATGAACTCCAATGAATTTTTTTTACTCAGAACTGCAAAAATGTACAGATGTTTTTCCTTATGCTACAAGGGTTTTGATAATAAAGACTATAAGAAAACCAGGAAATGTAATTGACATAATCTTCAAAAAATTTCAGAATTTTTATATTTCTCAATCATCACATGATCAAATTGAATTCGAACACTATTTTCTCGGTTGTTATTATCCGTATATTATTTTCTTAGGTTCGCAGAAATTATTTTATTCTAAAAGTAAAAATTCCTTACTTTTTATTTTATTTATAAATACAAAAGAAAAATTATACTGTTGATTCGTTATTTATAATATTTTGCAATCAGTTTATTTTTCTAACACTACAAATTGTTTATATTCATACTAAAAACGAGAATTCTCGTTAAATAGAAAATATTTGAAACTTATTTCACTAGGAAGCAATTTTTCAATAAAAGTACACATTTTTTTTCTCAAAATTGTCATTCGTTTCTCTACAATGTAGGCGTTGGGAATAAAGAGAAATTTTTTTGGACATCCTATTATTATACTTATCGTCCAATTACAGCTCTGAATTCAAAATTAGAATCCTGATTTAAGCTCTATCTGGGCATTTTATACTCTCACACTTGTTGAATTCTCTACGCATTCTCTATGCCTGACTTCAGTTATTTCATAAAATGTATTTTCAATTAAATTCAAATGGAGCTGGTTAATTATTGTTAATTTTTCTGGTAGTTTCTTGCAAAAATTCACAAAATAATCAATGATTTCAAAAAAATATATCTACATATTATTTAATTCCCAGTATATCGTATGCATAAAATTTAAATAAAATTAATTCGAATGCTTAGTTTTTTCTCAAAATGCAATGCATTTTTCTATAAATCAAATACAAACTTATTGAAATATTTATATCATTAATATATTTGGCTTTTACCTTCCACTTTATTAAAAGGTAGCCTCTATTCTAAAATAAAATATGGATTTAGATTTTTTTTCAGCATTCAATATACTCATCTTGATATAAAGTTCCAACAATTAAATAAAAGTTTTTCAGAGGTTAATGAAATGTTTAGTAGGGGATAAAAAATTAATATGTTATGTAGTTCCATTTTTTAGAGGCAAGTTATTATTCATTTTTTAAAACTATTGATAAAATTCCAATTATCAGATTAATCTATATCTAAATTCATTACATTATGCTAAAATGTTCATATAATAACATGTTTACTTCTTAGAGAAACGTTGCTGAGGTATAAAATTAAGATAAAATGTTCACATTTAGAAGCATACATTTTACCGACATATTTCAAGAGAAATATGCATTCTTCTTTAAGAATTCCACCACAATGTTATATTCTTTCAAAAGTAAGTAGGTAAAATTATTAAATTAGTAAAAAATTATCTGTAGAAGAATTAGTTCAATAGATCTTTGTAAAAGAAGAATGCAAATAATTAAAATAATCCAAAACTAGATTATAAATTTAAATAAACAAGCGAAAACCAAAACTTTAATGAAACGATATTTATGGAAAGAATGAACTTAATTCATAAATGTTTTATATCAAAAATTTCATGGCATTAAAGGGAAATCAAATGTTATACTTACCTTTGCCACTTGTAACTTGCTTAATCTACAAATAGTTGAATTGTCTGAAAAAACTAGACAATTTCATCTATTTATATTTTTTAATGTAATATATTTTAATTAATGATTTAGATAATATGCATAGGTGTTTGAGTAATAAAATTTTTAATTTCATTTTTATCATTTCAGATTGTTGTTAATAAAATATTCACAGACGTAATGATTAAATTTGCGACCATAAAATAACTCGGCAATTAATGATACGTGCGGATAGAAATATTGTTTCAAATCCAAAATATAACAGAAAAATTAGGAATGAAAAGAATTGTTATTTATAACAGTTATGAATTAATTATAAACAGTTATTATTTATAACAGTTTATAACAGTAATGGAAATGAAAATAATAGATGGTTTATACATTTTTTCTACTGATTATTGAATTGAATTGCGAAAATTACTATGAATCATTTCCAGATAAATGCCTATAAAAGCAAAGTTAATCTTACTGCCTTTCTTCTTACGACCCATGGAAGGGGTTTATTCTTAAGAAAATAAGAATAAGAAAACGTCACAGGTACTGAAAACATAATACCTTTGTCCCATCTTCATTGCATAGTGAACAAGGCGAATTCCCAACTTCGCACATTTCCATATCAAGTTTCGTTGCGAAAATTGTAAAGAACTTTTGTTGCTATTTTTGTTTATAACTTCCCGTTCAAAAGGGCCCCAAAGTTCTTTTCTCTAAATTTCTTTCATTCTACTTTTCAGACTGCCCAGATTTCCCAAAAAGGTGTTTTTATATTTCCGAATCTACTTCTTCAGGTTCGCACTGAATTCCAATGGATTACGTAAGAATGGTGAAATTCAGATGTGCCATTCGACGTATCTTGAAGCTATCTTGGCAGTCTGATGCTTCCGATTTTGTAAAGAAGCACCATTTCCCCCCATAATACGACCTCGGGAATAAGAAGGAATTGAATTCCTTTTCTCAAGAATGCCTCTTTCGTATTATAGTGCCCAACAGAAAAAAAAAATAACAAAAGAGGGAAGAATCAGACGACTCATTCTTCTTTTTTAAAACTTTTGTGTATGGAGCCGTCTTTTTTGACGAAGCTTAAATGTTAAGAGAAATAAGGTTAACCTCTTTTTCTGGAGATATCCAATGTTTGAAGTTGATTTATTCAAGTTTCTTTTAATATTTTCTAGTTGGTTTCGTTTGATGCGGGATTCTCCAGTGGGATTTCATCCAATTAAAATATTTTATGCACTTCCTTAGTTCCTGCCATGCCTTTTTCTTTACTTATTCAGACAAACCAAATGCTTTTAAACAACTACTGCAGTTCTAGGGAAAACAAATATCTAAACTTGCAAACATGAACTACTACCGACAGATTTTAAGAAAGGAGTATAAAATTAGAATATTAAAAACTTTTATGAACAAAAAGACGAATCCAGACAAAATCATTTGGAAAACAATATTAATTCCCTAGGCCTTTTTTTCTCAATAATATGTTTTTTAATTAAACATAATCATCTTACGCTTATTCATTTATTGAGTATTTTTCCTTCGAGAATAGGAAATTTGAAAATAGTAGAATAAAGTACTATTTAAAAAAAGTTGTTGATTAATTGAACGAATTTTTTAAAATTTTACGAATAAACAAGAAAAAAATATTGTTTAAGGGAAATAAAATTTATAATTAATTTTCACTTAATTAGTACGTTCTCATTTTTCTTAAATAGAATATCAATATATATAATGAAAAAAATAGGGAAATTATATTTATTTTTGAAATATTAAATCCTGTAGAAACATAAATAAAAAAATCCCTACTTGTGTCAGAATTTTGTGTAGTTTTTGAAAGTTGTTAATGGAAATTCCAATTTATCTTAAGAGTTTTATATCAATTTTACATCTAACTCGTTTGTTTTAAACAATAGCTTGCAAACAATTTTATTGATATGTCTCCTGATTGATGTACATTTTATTTTATTGAGAGATATTATAAGAGTTAGTATTTTTTTCAACGAATTGTGTATATTATTTCATATGACAGATTTTTTCGAGCAATGAAAAATAAAAGAAGCATACAAAAGATAAATATTTAAAAATGTTAACTGAACTTTACTAATGATTTGCCCCCCCCGGGAGGGTTACCTCGAAATTAGGATATACTTCCGGTATGGTGGCTGGATCTCTTACATTAGGAGTGTACATTAATAGATGGCGGTAGGCTCCTCGCATAGATGACGGGCCTTACTTCCTACGGGTAGGATTGTGCCATGGTCGGTGATGGCCCTTAGAACTCAATCATAATTCCCACTAGTGTTGCTGATGTGGCGGTCCGGTCATTCAGCTCTCTAGTTTAAATCTGTGTGCCTTCGTAACGGGTCTATATAGGTTTGTATAACGCTCTTATATACTATGTGTATCAGTAACTCCTTATACAAAGTGCTAACTTCTTTTCTACTTTTTTTTATTCTTTCTATATTTTTTATGATTTTCTGGAATAATTGAGCAAATCAAAAATACATTTTAATTTGATGTTTAGAATAAACATTTGAATAAACACATGATTAAAGAGAAATGTTCAAAATGTTGAATGTAATTCCGACTCATCTTCTTGCTTTCTTTCATGAGCAAGCATTTTGCAGTCATAGTATAGTAAAATATACAGATTGCTTGAAAATTCCTTATTGGAAGAAGATAAAGAAAATCTTTATGAAGTAGTTTAGTTTAGTTATATTAATGCCCTGTTTGAAAGCAATACATGTGCTGCTTCTGGATGGAACTCATATTTTGAGCACCAATCAGATGACAATGACGAGGTCTGAGCTGGCACTTCTTCTCCAAGCTTCAGCATCACACTAGTGGACACGATATGAAGCATATTTCCTATTGAAAGCATAGCAAAAAATAGGAAATAAAAGGGATATAAATAGTAGAACAAAGACACGACAAGAGCAATGTAAGGAGTTTAATCGGTGGTATTTATAAATTCCACAAAATACTGAATACAGTTTCCAAAGAAGCATCCAAAGTTCGAGGAAGAAATCTACAATTTTGATAGAATTATTTTGTGGAACTCTGATCTCTTTGAAACTCTACACAGTGCACATACCATGTAGCTTCGGGCACACATGCATCCTTTTGAGCAATCTTAATTTAATGAAATGTAAATAAAATCTTTTCTAATAAGAATTATACATATTTGTGACATTTGTGAACGTTTTGTGACATTGTCTAGTAAGTAGAATGTGCAAACATTTTTTAACATGCTCTTTATTTATCATCAAAGAACGCTGATGATTTCTAAAATCGTCGTGATAGATTTCCCATTTTTTTTACTGACAAAATAGGGAGCATTAACTCTGTATACACTATGTACGTTCGTAGAAATGGAATCTCAAAAAATGCTGCTGCTAATCCTAAGATGATATTTGGTTTTTTTTTTTAATATGACAAGTTAGTAAATAAATATCTGATTTTAATTAATTAGATTTTCCTAATGTGAGCTCTTGACTATTGAAAGTTTTGAGACATGGTCTCGCAATAGGATATGCAAACGTATTTTAGTATGCTCTTTATTTACACTCAGCGTACATTGATGATTTCTAAAATCCTTATGTGATAGATTTCCCATTTTTTAAATTGAAAATTAGGGATAATTAATTATGCGATATATGTTCAGGGAAATTGGATATAGAAAATGTTGCTTCTACTCCAAATATGACATTTAGTTATTTTAAAAATATGACACGTGAGTAATATTAGTGAATAAATGTTAAAGTTAAAAAGTTGGATAACACTTAGTTAAAAATTTCCATCGATGGATTAAAATATTTCAAAAGAAGAATTGTTGTGAAGGCATTTAAGCACAGCTATACTAAAACGCTTTCATAATCAGTTTGAAGCAACTTTCCTTGTACTTTGTAAATTACAAAATTTACAGAGTATAAAGGAATTGTAATCAATAAAATAATCTCAAAGGCACTTCGCATTCCCCATGGTTTGAACTGCTCTCATTGTCAAGATGCCCTGTTATATCTTGGAGATTTCCCAAGACTTGTAAAGATAGGAAAAAATAAAAAAATAAATAAACTAAAAGGACAAAAACTAAATGGAAAAATGATTGATGTATCTGTAGCCTTTTATCCAGAATATATTCCCGTTCTAAAAGGTTTCATTCTTTTCTACTATCTGTTTCCGAAATTCCAGCTAAGTTATTTAAAAACACTAATGTGATTTGTAAGGATGCCAATAGTTTCCTGATTTTTCAGCATATCTGATTTTGTTCCATATTTTTCTCTGAATTAACAAAAATATTTCTATTCATGTTTGCTTCCCATTGTGATAAAAAAGCCGGTTTAAACATAGTTTTGTTTTTTATTATTAAAAAGATATTTAAAAATATGGTTTTACTAAAAATGTAAGCTTAATATTTTGGCTTTTAATTTATTACTACTAACGTATTTTTGAATTTCATATTTTTTTCCATAAAGGGACAAAATTGATGGTTGGGATTTTTTGGCAAAGTTTTTATTCAAGTAAAATCCTGATATGTGTAGTCTGATGATTATGTAATGGATTCTAGTTTCGGCTAATTATGGTTCCTTCAAAGGTTCCTTGTCATTTGTTTGTTTCTTTCAAATTGATTGTTGTATTTTTTTTTGGGGGGGGGGGTAAAAAATCCACCTACATCTATACAAAAACCGAAAAGGGGCCATAAGTGCCCTAGAAAAAGAGGTGGTCTTGATGCGCATTAAATTAAACATCGAGAATTAAACATAAGGTATCATGAGGGTTGAGGAAAAGTTTGTGAATTAGAGCTGTAGCTCAAGTGTCATCATCTGATTATTATTTGAAGACATCTACCAAAAAGTCCTAATGCCGCTTTATGATTAAACATCCATATAAATCATAAAAAAGAAGGATTGTACTATTTCTTATTTTGTAATTTTTAGGTGCCGCGTCCTGGCACAGAGATAGCGCGTCTTCCTCGTGAACTGGACCTTCCCCGGATTCGAATCACGGTCAGGGCTTTGTTGTTCTTCTGTGTTCTATATGTGAGGTGTTGTACCTCTGTAAAAAGGGTCTGTACAAGTGAATGCCATAAGTGTACATAGTCTTTATATGAGCTATAAGTCAAATTCTGCCCTCGGGTGTTCAGGGGTTCATACTCTCAGAAGTTACTGTACCATTCCTTTAGTTGTAAAGCGAAGACATCATAATCTTTAGGTTTTCTGACAAGAAAAAGAAATTTGAAATAACATGTCGTACATAAAGGAGTTTTTGAAAAAGTTTATAAAAAATCTATTACTGCAGAAAAATATATCTCAACTCCTTGCTTCTTATTTAAAATCTTGTTATTCTAAATTTTGAAATATTTATAATAAAATCAACATTTAAATTGCAAACCAATCAGTTTCAAACGGCTTATTAACATTTATTTTCTTATTCTTTTTTATTAGCCTATTATAGAAGTTCAGTGAGTGAGCTACCAAATGAACTTGTGACCAAAGATCTCAATTAAGAAATTTCTTTTGAGTAGTCTTGGTGAGATTTCAAAACAAGGTGATTATCTCCCAAATGAAGTCACGACAAGCTTTTTAGTATAATATGCTTTTAATATCCTTCATCTTCTTGTTATTTTTGTCATCACAGGTTATTTGTTACAGAAAATGGTTTATTGATATTTTTCTTGATTGTTGGCTTACTTACATTGAGTAGGTGGAGAAATCGGAAGAGATAAGTATTAAATGTACATACAATCAGGATTCTTATTTAAAATGGTTATTTCCAGTTGCTCCAATCAAACTCGGAACTGGAAATATTTTTGACAAATAATATAATATCATGTTTCTTAGCATAGGATGCTATTAAAATTCTTTATGTTCATTCTGGCATTGTATTACCTGGATAGAACATACAAATACAGAAGGAAAAAAAAGTAATTTTATATAGATTTCAATGAGGTTTCGTTTTCTTACTTTCTGTTCCAGACAAAAGTTTTTTTAAAAAAAAACTCATTGATAATCTTTTTTTTCTTCGTTTTAAGTATTATATTTCTACTAAATACCAAGCATCTAGAAATTCAGATGCTGTTCTACGCCAAACGCAACATTTCATAATTGACCGAAAAGGACAGTATATGATAAAGCTGCAGTATCTGATTCTCGTCATATTCAATAACATTTTCAAGGTTGAATACAAATCTAATTAATACAATGTTTCTGCTCCCGGTTCATTGAATCGACAAAAGTCCAATTTCGAAGCAGACTTTGATCCTGAAACATGGAATAACAGATTAATGTGGATATTCAGTTTAACTTCAGTTTCTAATTCGCGGCTGCAAACAAAAATTAAGTTTTATTTTCGTCGATCATGACTCGTTGCTTCATTTTAATTGTTATATTTTTGATAAATTCCTACCATTTAGATGCCCGATGTTTTCCGAAGCCAGATACAACACTCCATTTCATGATTAGTGGGAGAGGACATAACGCGATAAAACCCCTCTATCTAGTCCTTTCAATATTCAATAACATTTTCGCGATTGAATGCAATTTTAATTAATTTAATGATGTTCCTCGTTCTATGAAGCTACCAGAATTGAAGCACTAATCAAAGAATTTGACGCCAAATAATGGAAGTTAATGGATATTGAAGTTATTTTATTATAGTTAAATTGAAGTTTCATTATTATGTTATAATATTATTGAAAGATTTATTAGCATGTGTTAAATGATATGCATTCAAACTTCCTTAATTTACTTTAGGTAAATAATCAGTAAGAATGGAACAAAAATTATATTTTATATTTCTTTCCCAAGACCAATATTTTTTGGTGGCTCAGTTAAACAAAAATTATTTTATTAGTACTGAAATACTAAAAGGAAACAATCAAATATATGAATTCTGGAAGACAGAAAGCACAATATATGTTTCCAAACTTTTTTCCTTCGAAAATGCAAATTCTAAAACTGGTATTCATATCAGATATTTTATATTAAAAATTATGAGACGTAATGTAGAAATTTCAAAATTCAGAATTATATTCTTTGT
This sequence comes from Argiope argentata, assembly GCA_026289955.1. NCBI lineage: Eukaryota > Metazoa > Arthropoda > Arachnida > Araneae > Araneidae > Argiope > Argiope argentata. The sequence goes on from JAOUZG010050968.1 coordinate 18,497,622, forward strand.
ATTACAACAAACAAATAATATAAAATTTATCTGTAAACTATCTCATTTATTAGAAAAAAATTATTAAATATATTTCAATTCTTCAAGTGAATTCTTCATCTCAAGAACGATGTTTAAAAATTATGATCTTTAAAAGATTTACATTCCGGATTTATGTTTATATAGTAAATCTTTAATGTAATACATAATGTTTGGCTTTCGAAGCAGTATTATGTTTTTATAATCCAAATTTTCTAATTAAATTTTAAAAATTAAGAATATCAATGTTTACATTAATTTTTTGAAATTTGATTATCAAAGATTCAACTTTAAACCTCCAATGTACTGAAAAAGAAACAAGCTTTGCGATAATTTCATTGAAAAATCATTAATCAGCACTTTGATAGCAATGAAGGCACTTTTTATAGGTGCTGAAGTTTTTTAATGGTAACTGAACAGATAACAGGTTTAGGGCCATTAACGGTCATTGTTAATACTCTAAAAAATCGATCTTTTTACTTTTGCAAACTTTTGGTGACTTTTTACTTTTTATGATGTCCATCTTTTTTTTCAATAGAAAATGGCTCTCTAATTATATATTAATGTCATTGAAGATTTTATATATATATCATAACTATATTCAAGATTTATTTTAAAAAATAAATATATTAATGTATTATTTAAAAAAATTAAGCATCACTCTGAAATTGAATTATTGTTATTTTTCTTGAAGAAAGAGGAAAATTTGGTTCAGCGGTTAGTCACTTCCTTTGATTAAAAAATGTTATGATTATCCAAGTATATAAAAAATAAACCACTGTATTCAATAAATATATTTCAAAATAGCGTAGTAGAAATTTTTCATCGAAATACGCACGGATCAAACTTTGCTGTTCTAAAGCTATACTCAAAATTTATTTTGAAATCATTGTAAAATAATTACAATATATCTGAAAATAATCATTTAAAAATTAAATATATTGAAAAATTACAATGGAAATAATAAAATAAGTAAAATTAATAATAATAAATTATTTCCAACCTTCCTTCTTAAAATATGTTTTCAGAGACTACAAATGTATTTTTACTTTTACTTATCTTGAATTTTAAATTAATGTCACAATTCACCACTAGGTGGCACCTAATGAATGTCGTTTCGATGACAAAATATAAATAAAAAGAGAAATTGAACAAGACAGTTGAATCGTGAAATGTCTGATAACAAAATTCTGAAAATACAGGAATAATAAACTGTCAGCAACGAAATAAAATTCTGCATTATTTCATGTATTTTGTGCACAGAAAAGTGAGTAAAAATTGATTAAAAAATTCCAACGTTAAAAAGATTAAAAACTTTATTTAGAGTAATTGAATCGTAAGAAAGTTAGTGTAAATTCAAATAATGAAATCAAAAATAAATAAAATTATAAGTTGAATATTTTTTTCACAATCCATTGCTCAAATGTAAATTTATCAATATACTGATTTTTTATACATCAAATCAATGAGTAATTCTTGTTATCCTAAGCAGTAAGCAGGTTAGAAGGATAAATTCCTAATCTTCCTCCTTCTTTTCTTTCTATTTACAATAAACTCTACCCTTATTCATTTGAATTATCAATAGCAGTAATGCAGCAAGAATCATCCCAGAAAAAACATGCATTTCGGAAATCAAACAATAGAAGAAATAGAAGAAATTCACTTTACTTTTTCTCTTTACTACCACTTCTGCACATGGAGTTTCCTTTCTTCTTATCAATAGACTCGCTTCCATCAAATGCATCTGAGTTGTTTCTAAACTACTCGAAAGTTTGGAAATGAAGTTTATAACCAATGTTATATAGTGAGAAAGCTCTATAGGTGACAATCCGTTCTTGATATTTTCATGTCTCACTTACATAAGGATACCTACCTATTGGCAGTAGACATACAGACATCTGATTCAAAAAAACAAAGAAACTGAGACTCGATATCAGGCTATAACGAGGTTAAACCAATCTAGGATCATTGTAAAACAAAGTGCAAAAAATCCGGGAAATATTCTTTAAAAAGAAAATATTCTTCGAAAGAAAAAAAATAAGATGAAGAATTTTTCGATTATAAATTTTAAAAATTTAAACCTCCTTAACATTTTTTTTCTTATTTGGGGTTTTCACTTTAAAAATTTTGTCTACTTATAAATACTAGGATAGATAAAAAATATTATCAAAATCCTGATTTGTTCCAGGATTTTGATTCCTGTTTATTCAATTGGCTGCTGAAAATAACTTGGCTCTATAGAGCCACATTGAACAACATAAATAATTTCTTCCTTATTGTATAATACGTATTACCAGGTAATTATTCTTTTAATAACGAAGATAACTTATTGCAAATAATTTCTTTATATAAAACACATCAAAACATAAGTGCTCACTTCGTTATATTAGGTTATTAGATAATAACTAAAGTAGATTTCAAGTTTACATGCACTTTTTCAAACTTTTACAGAGTAAAAAAGACAATTGAACAAAAACAGGTGCTTTAATTTCCCACATATATGGGATTTTTTCCGTCTCGAAAGTATGAAGAACAGCCTCCAATCGTTAAACCATTATTCTTCCGAGCACAGTACTAAGAATCCGAGAATCAGAGCTCAAGAAAATAATTTCTTTCTTTTATGCTTTGTTATATTTCTTATCCAGTACATAAAAGAAAACTATTTGAATTAGTGAACTTTTTTTATTGCTGCAACAAAATCGTACAATGAAGGTCACGAAAGGATTGCAAATTAAATTTGAATTTATGATATGCAAGAAATTTTTTTCTTTTTATTCATGGGTATAAAACATGCATTTTATAACAAATATTTAGTCAATTAAAGGAGATAAGTTTAAAATAAAAAAATAATCATTTTCATGTGCCTTTGTAATTAAAAATATTATCAAACTAATGAATAAATAAATTGATATAAAAATTATAACATATCAATTAAGCACAGAATTTCTTTTATAAAAATGAAGACGTATTATTTCCAAGTCCGAAGAATTTTGATAGAGCTGACAATGATTGCAATTATTAAAATGCAATGTGCTATGCATATTTCAATGTATCATGTCAGAACATAATTTCTTGCACGGTCAAACACCATATGCTCGTGCAAGTTAAATAAAATTTTTATTCATTTTGACTGTTTCATTAAATTAGTAACTTTAGTATTGCAAACGATCAAAAAAACTTTGTCTGGCATTTATTGTTTAAAAAAATAGCATATCTCTCATTTATTTTATTTCATATAATCAAGTGCTCAAAATTACATTTTTCTAGGTTTTATTTGCGGTAGTAATTAACTTATTTTTTAATCAGATCTTTTGTAAATGCAATGACAACCCGTTATTAAAAGCTGATTTTTTGAGATGCTTGAGCAGATAGTATTTTTTTTTCTCCAACGGATTTTAGTTGACGCCACAAACCTCTTTCCCCAAACAACTTCATGCTCTGACATGATAAAAAATAATTCTTTCTAAGTTCTGCACAGACCTTGATAGAAAACACATACTAATAAACATGTAAACAAATTCACTACTTACGAAAGAAAGCATTAATTTGTTTATTACTGTAATTAGATAATCTGAAATCAATTTGGCTAAAATTCGTTATCCATGGTTTAAACATCATCCATAACACATAAAGTTGCGACACTTCAAACTTATATTTTTAGTCTTGAGGATTATTATACCGTTTTCTGAATTGAATTTGGAGCATAATCTGTTATAGCCTAGGATTGGCCTGCGTATTTAACAACTTTACCATATAGAACAGCACCGCTTCAAATTCTTAATGCAGATAATACCGAAAATTATTATACCTACTGGTGAATAATGATTACCGCCCCAGAACCCATAATGACCTCCACCCCCATACCAAAATAACAAACATTAAAAGGCAATTTATAAGCTATAAAAAGCAACATGGTCTTTGAACTGTTTTTATCAAGGCACTTTAAATTGTTTTATATTTAGCAATTCCTTGATTTTCATAGGTTTCAAATACAAAATCCAAATCCATTAGGAATTACACCAAATACAACTCGAAGATTTATTTACTGAAGGAAATAAAGATTTTCGTTTCTATTAAATAATAGTACATTGCAGCTTAAGACTTTAAGCTCTAGTTTGAGAACTTGCCAACAGATGCAACAAATGTCCCATTTGATAGAGTAGTTTTGTTCAATTCCATTGAGTATCCCTCCTACTTCCTACTTGTTTAATAGCTCACAAACAAAATACCAGATATTCTTAATATATATTTATAACATATAATATGTATGTTTGAAGCAGAACCAAGTTACCAAGACAGAGTTAGTTTTATGGTATCCTGGGGTCACACTCATTATGTACCAGTGGAAGCAACGATCAAAACACAGATCGACACAACACGAAATGAGGAAAAGCTAATGAAACTCAATAATAGCCTTGTGAATATATACAGGGTAAGTCAAAATGAATATAGCGATTACAAACGGCTATAACTATTTAATGAAAAAAGATATATCGATAAGATTTACACAGAATGTAGACGGAACTTCAAAATTTATTAACGTAAAGCGCACGTGCAGCCAAGCGGATGCCTGCGCATGCGCGAAATCGAACTTCGCAACGACAAGAAACCTGTTCAGCGCGGCGTCTCATTAGTGGAAATGGCTAGTCCCGTGCAGAAAGCATTCTCTGTGTTGGAATTTCACAGTTGCCGTTCTGTTATTACAGTGCAGAGAAAATTTCGTCAGCGGTACAATGAAGAACCTCCAAATGCGAACAACATACGCAGATGGCATCGGATGTTTGAGGAAATCCCTGTGATTTCTACCTATGGGGTTATGTGAAAGACAGAGTGTTTGTGTTTCCCTTGCCCAAAACAATTGAAGAACTGAAAGTACGCATTTGTAATGCGCTTGAGTCGGTTAATGAACAAATGCTTCAGAATGTATGGCGTGAAATGGAATACCGATTAGATGTTGTCCGTGTGACCAAGGGAAGTCACATAGAACATCTATGACTTCTGTATATAAAATTTTGAAGATTCTTCTACATTCTGTGTAAATCTTATCGATAAATATTTTTTCATTAAATAGTTATAGCCGTTTGTAATCGCTATATTCATTTTGACTTACCCTGTACTTTGAAATTTTAATAGGGATTTTGGGCACAAGTCAATTCCAAGTAAGGGAATCGTAGGGTTTTTTTAAAGGAATGTGATTCGATGGACAGAATTTTATTCCTTTTCTCGGAGTGTGGGATCACGTAGACTTTTATATCATTCAACAATTTTACAAAGCTTCTGTTGATTTAATTAAATTAAAAAAGTGGAATGGGATCAGAAAATAGGAGAATCTGTTAGAATGAAGTTACTATAGGCTAAATTAAGATAAAACTTTTGAAACTAATTTGGGTTTGATTTAATTTTAAAATACATACATATACATGTACAAAAATTTTCCTGAATATGATTTTGCAAAAAATGACACAACCTCATGCTCATGCACAAATGCCTGAAATGTTGCGTTTCTAAAACGGATTTTATATTTATCTTATTTTAATTCGCTTTTCACTATTTTTACTTCCATGCCTTTACTTTTTACAATTAGTCTCACTAGTTCCAGTTAAAGGAATATTTTTGTATTTTTTATCTGATAGTTTCAAATGTTATTGATATGAATCTTCATATATCATATACAATGCATTTATATGAAAAGTCAAGATATAAATGCTGGTGTGTTTTTTTAATTTGAAGTTTAATTATGTTTTTTGAAGTTATAATGTTTTAATTTTTTTGAAGATTTTAATGTTTGCAAATTCTTTTTCAAAACATAGATTAACCTAATAGAGAAAGTTTATAATATATAATTTGTACAATAATAAATTTGTACAAAATAAATTCATTTATCTTGAAATCCTTTTGATCATTCTTCATATTAAATTTTAATTATTGATATATAATTAAATACACCAGTCACATATATCTTTTTTTGACAGATATGTCAAAGATAAGGAAAAGAAGATATATCCAATCAGTAAATCCTAAAATTTAATTTGAGTTATAAGTTAAGTTAATATGAATTATTTGGTGCGTTTTTTTAAAAATATTATAGTTTCAATTATTCTTGATATGGATCTTGCATATAACAGGCACAATATATTCATATCAACAACCAAAATATGTGGGGTGTTTTAAATTTCGGAAGTGTTTGATGTTTGCAAACTCTAATACAAAACATTGAATAACTCAAATATGGGAAGCTTATAATATATAATGTCAAAATAATATATGACGTAAGCAATCCCTTAATCTTGAAATCCTTTTGCTCCTTCATAAAATTAATTATTAATAGCTTATGAAATAAACCAGCCACATATATCTTTTTTGAGTAGATATGTCAAAGATAAGGCCACTAAAACTGGAAAAGATAATACATTCAATCCAAGAGTCCAAAAATTTAAGTTGAATGAAAGAGGATTTAACAAGAACAAAGTCCGAAAGAAACACCTTTTCCGACACTTTAAAAGAGGTGCAAAATACATTAACTTTGAATCTGTACTGCTCTTCTGTCTTCCTTCCAAAGAAATTTTTCTTATCTCTAAACTTAATTAAAATAAATTAATCATGTCTATTAGTTGCGGGTAAATAAATATTTGTTGCTGTAGTACTCCCAAGTCTTGTTCCACTTTAACTCTAAGACTTGTCGAGTAGTTGCTTGACTTGGCCGCCGAAAGAATGTTGGTGAGATAAAAGGAACAAAGGGCAGAGGAAGTTTGTGGAAAGGCGTGAATTCTGGCGGGGAGGAAGTATTAGTCTTCCGTGTTTAATTAGGATGAGACGTTTGCATTCGACCCGACTTTTCTTCTCTTTAGATGTGAACAGATTGAAAGGCGTAGTTGTTCCCGAGCTTAATCTTTTTATAACCTGCCGGAGTGAAATTAAGTTAATAATGGCATGTTAAAATAAGATCGGTTCTTTATATTGAAAGACATTAATAATAAACTTATGGCGCTATTAGTGGCTCGAAAAAGAAAGAATAAATACTTAGAAAAGAAAGAATATTTATTTGAATAAACTGATCAGACTCAAAATGTAGGTCACAAAGACAAGAAGAACAATAAAAAGTATATACAAAGGAAGCTGAGTAGAAGTTATTTTGATTGCAATCTTTTTTGAGTGTGTTTTTCTACTGTTTGCGTTAATTAAAAAGAAAAGAAAAGAAATATTTATTCAGTTAATATCTGCCACAAAAAGGCACAATACAAAAAATAAAAATAACGCAAAGATAAAAGAACGGAAAAAGGAAAATGATCAAAAGTTTAGTTTGATTGCAATCTTTTTTGTGTGTGTTTTTCTGCTGTTTACATTAATTAAAAAGGAAGGAAAACAAATATTTATTCAGTTAATATGGGCCACAAAAATTCAGAACAGAGAAATATAAATAACGATATAAAAGAATAAAAAAAGGAAGCTGAGCAAAAATTTATATTGATTGCAATCTTTTTTGTGTGTTTTTCTATTGTTCGCATTAATCAAACAGAAAGGAAAACAAATATTTATTCAGTTAATAACGGCCACTAAAAGGCAGAACAGAGAAATATAAATAACGATATAAAAGATAAGAAAAAGCAAGCTGTGCAAAAGTTTATCTTGATTGCAATCTTTTTTGTTGTGTGTTTTTTCTATTGTTCGCATTAATGAAAAAGAAAGGAAAACAAATATTTATTCAGTTAATATTAGCCACTAAAACGCAGAACACAAAAATATAAAGAAGATTAGAAAAAGGAAGCTGAGCAAAAGTTATTTTGATTGTAATTTTTTTGTGTGTTCTTCTACTATGTGCATAAATTAGAAAAGGGGAAACAAATATTTACTCAGTTATAATTGGTCTCAGAAAGGCAGAGCACAATAGTATAAAGAACAATAAAAAAGAATAAAAAAGGGAAGCTTAAAAAATTTTTTTTTAATACCATCTTCATTTTTGTCTGTTTCTTTTTACACTATTCACATTAGTTAAAAAAGGAGAATGAATATTTACTCAGCTGATATCTAATTTTTAACATCAACCATTTATTTTAAATATTTTTCAAGTTTCAAAGTTTCAATGTGTACAAAAATACTCATAATTTTTATCGGTGCTAATTTAATCACGTGATTTGTGAACTTTTTATAATTTCAACATTCCAAGTGTTTCAGGTAGTATTTTGTATAATATTGCTCAATATTATTCTATAATATGCAATATTATTTTGAATTTTGAAATGTTGTGCGATATTCGAAATACTAATAGGTATCACACAACACTTTAGACTATAGGATTGATTGTTTAACAATATTTCAAAAATTTCAATATTTGAGGTTTTTCAGGTAATACTTTGTACGATATTCTTCAATACCTCGCAATTTAGAATTATTTAGAATTTTGCAATGTTATACGATATTTGAAATACTAAGAAATATCTCGCAATATCTTTGCTCTACTATATTTAACATTTTTAAATTGTTTCATGTTAAAAGAATAGAACAAAGTTGACATGTTGATATTGTTTCCAAAATTCCTAGAAATATTTTCTAGAAATCTTCGTATGAATTCAGGAAAATAATTACGAATGCTTTGTCTGCTCACAGAATCAGAAAATTTTTACTATAAAATTAGAGAATTCAAATTTTCTGCATATTCGAAGCAAACAACTTCGTATGCTATCTTATAAATAAAACGTCGACCTATTTTTATGGAAATTATTTCAGTGAAATAATTTCTTATGTTTTCATCGTATATTATAAATCCACTAAGAGAAGAGGTATGGGAGCTTCCGACCTCATCTCAAAATCATCATTTCCGCCTCTTAATTGCTTCAGAAGTGACGCTAATGTGACTGGACCCAATCTATCGGTTTCATCAAATTCACGTTTTAATATTTTAAAAAAACGAGATTCACAATGATTAACTCATTAGAAAATTATCTTTCTATCTATATATTTATTTAATCTTAATCTTTATCTTTGTTTCCATCTATATCTAATTATCTATATCTTTTTCACGTTAAATTGATGCAAATAGAATGCATCGTAGTCCCATTTTTTATCATAAATTTATCACCAAAAAATTAGGAATATTAGAGTTAGTTTTGTTTTTTGAAGCAAATTGTTGAAAGTTTAATTGTAATTTAATGAAATTAAAATGAACATTTAAACTTAGTTCATAAATCAGGAATAAAATTACTTTGATTTAACAGGGAAAAAAGAAAAGAGAAGAAAACATAAAGGGCCTAAAGTTTTGTTTGGTTACATTAACGCCCCGTTGTAAAGTAATTCTTTTGCTATTTTAGGATAGACCTCCTAATTTTGAAACCAAGTTAGATGATGGGGACGAGACTTGATCTGTCCCTCCCTCTCCAAATCTCAACTTTCAGCCTGCCAGATTTTACGTGCAACAATTCCCCTTACACGACGGTTCTTCGGTGGAATCGTGTGTCGAACCATCGTGTGTCGTGAGCTTAGGGTCATCGTTTCCTATATAGGGCCTCAAGTAGAATTAAACTTGAATAATAATTCTAAATAAAACATGACCTATAATTTTTTCATATTCATTAAATATATTTTAATTTTTTTAATTAATATTTAATATTGCTCTATCAACCAGCAAAAATGTATGATGGTTAAAAACTTTTAAACTATTTAAACATTCAATCCATCAAATAAATTCCTAGATGACGGTTCTTTAACTATAAAAAAGCAAGTTAAGTTGAACAGCTCAAGCAGAACAAAAATATCGTCTCCGACAAGAAACTTGGTTTTTGTTGTCAAGCATCACTCATCTGCAAATCCCCGCAGGACTGTAATCAATGAACACATACCAGATGTTGTTTAGAGCTCTGTTCTGCTTAAGGTTTAATCGGAATTTATCTTTTTAGTTTCAGTTGAGACAGTTATGTCATGCCGTTACAGTATAGCAGTTTTGTATCAATATAAGACTTCTAACTAAACGAATTTAAACATTCTGAAACATGCTTAAAACACAAAATAGGTCTTGACAGTTTTTTAGTTATCCAACAAATTATTTCTTACCATGGGTTAAGATTTTGGTGATCGTGATTATTATTTTTACTTTCAGCTGATATAATTGCAATATACAGTGGCTCCCAAAAGTATTCGTACACTTTTAAAGTGCGAAGAAAAATTGTTGTCTCCTGGAGTTGAATTCGAAAATAAAATCTTACATTTTTTTAATATCACCATGTAAATCAGAAAAAATATCGATTTTATTCTGTAATAAAAACAAAAATGATATAATTCGGATATGATTTGATTTGAAAAATGATCGTACGTCGAAAACTTTTTAGATAAATTCATACCTTAACTTATCGTTTATCATTCTTTTATTTTTCCATCTTGATGACATTTAAAAAGTAATGTAGTTTTAATCTTTTCTTTCTTACTTCTCTCTACAAATTTTTTTGCAATGGCTCATAGTCATAAAAAAACAAAAAGCAATTATAAAGTGATTATTTTTTATCATATTACAGATAAATCAATGAAAATGAAAAAAGGATTTTCAAGTAATTAAGAAAAAATTTCTTTTTCAAGCATTTCAGTTATAATAGCTTATTACCTAGGTAGTTTTTAAAACTTAGTAGAACTATTCATACCAAGGTACTAATGGGAAATACTTTGTATGAAGGTAAATGGACTTACAAATTATTTATATTTTTAAATAAGAATCACTTTTGTATGGGTAAATCTAATTAAGAGAATGCTTCAGACGATTATGAACAGTCTCATAATTTATGCATTATAGTTAAGTACTTACAGAAAGTTGCTTTCTGAATAAAGGTTTTAGTACTTACGACTACCTCCCTGTCACAGAATCATGCAATTATTAATTTTCTTTCAACATCGAGTAAGTAATTTCAGTGGTAGCTAGAAGAACAATACTTTTTTAAATAAATGGTTACAATGTGAATTCAGATAGAAATTACACTCTGGTCATTACAAAATTTATCTGTTTCTTTCTAAAGAATCATAAAATTATTTATGATGATAATAAACTTATCTGTGACGCCTACCTCCTATAGTCTTAATAAATATTTAATATACCTTTAGTTGAAAATTAATTATCCAATAATAATTCTAATTGATCATTGTTATTGTATTAAAAACTCTTTATTCTTTGGTGATGATTTTATTCTGCAGCTAAGATTTTATTCTTCTCTCATAATATAGTTAAATTTTGTTATTTAACTATATTGTGACAATTTTTCGATATACTAATATGAGGATGAAACTTTATTTTATGCTAAATGAATACATTATATTTATTTTTAAAGGCTGATTTATTGCTCTATATATAGACTTATTTGCTTTGTCACTTTCTCCTAGAAAGTCCCATTATTTTTATTATTTCCAAAATTATTAGGGCTTACTTGCAAAATATTCCTGTAGAGGCGTTTTTTATTTCGGTTACGGAGTGATGAAATTTATTAAGGATATATTTAAGGGACACAATTTAATCAGAGGATCGTACACAATAAAACTGTACATAATTTCTATTATAATCAATGTATCTAGCAGATTTTCATCACCTTGATGAAACACGATACATGTCCATTTCGCCAATTCGATCATTGTTTTATAAATCATCAATTGCTTTCAATTTATCTCTTCCAAAGCAGTATTTTACGAATCGATGACTTCCTGTCGTAGAAAGACCTCGTAGTAGACTATACATTTTCAGTCCATTAAATGGTTTGAAATTTTCATAAGAAATTCTCTAACTTCATGACGATTGAAAGAATAATTGCCCTTAGAGAAAATCAAGGGCAATTATTCTTTCAATCGTGCATCAATGCATCAATAATTCTCAATAATCAATCATTTTCGACGCAATCAATAATACAAAATCCAAGTCACGTCTTCAGCAACAGACTTCTTTAAGAAAGAATCACTTTCATTATTGATGGAAAAATAAATCACATGTAGACTTGCGATTAGTAAGGATGGCCACCATCAACAAATATGGAACCCAAATTACGGTTAGGGGGATCGACTTATCCCATGTACAGTTGTTCTGTGAATTTTCTGGCATTCGTTATCTCTTGCACAATGTTAGATGGATTTTAAACGAGAATAGTATTAATAAAGTTCCTATTCATTGCTTCTGGACGACAACTAAGGTTTTCAACTTTCCTGTCGATACTTTGACGGAAATTTGAAATATTATGGAGCTCCCACCTCATTCCTGAGACTATCACCTTCATTGAACATTAGTCCTTGTAGTTGAAATGCCCTCCAGCCAAATATTCCAGCTCCAAATCCTTTAAATCAGCTGTAAATTGTCTTAATAGTCGTATAATACTTCTAGCCTTTTTTAAAGAAATGAAGATTAACATACCGAAAAGTCTCCTTCGGTTATCCATAAAAGTTTTAAAAGAAATTGTATCACCATCGAAAAGAACATTAAAATAACTCTAGATTGAAAATGAAACAATTTACAGCTAATAAAAGAAAATTGTTTGTTTAAGTAAACATAGCCAGATAAAGTTAGTATGAAAAATGCTTATGGGATATCCTAATAAAAGAATCAATGTGATATCTGAATCTGATATTTGGTCGTGCTCTCTTTAAATACAATTTATAAAGAGTATTCTAATTAAAATTAATCACATGAAATGAATTAGGATGAGATGAAATTCCTAAAATAGTTATATATTTCGTAAAACTTAAAATAGTAATATCCAGATAATTAATTGAAAGTGATAAGGAAATAAATATACTTTATTTTATCTAGATGGTTCAATTAATTTTTAAATCATAATTAACTAATCAACATTTATTTTGAAATAAAGCTCAAAACGCATGTTTAGATAAAAAGGTAAAATGAGAAGTCATTGAGTTTCATATAAATTTTTAAATTATGACTTGTGAAATTGATATTTAAAAAAATTTAAATTAATCAATAATAGGTAATTTTGATGTACACGAGGTAAATAAATTTATGCACCCAAAATGTAAATTTGCCATTTGTCATACGCGATTAACCATAGGTAAAGCTTCATTCTTTACACAAATTGTTTCACATTATCTAAAATTAATTTGATATATTTGCAGTGTTAAATTTTTCTAAAATACTATAAAACTATATTAAAAATTAGTACTATTATTTGCTAAATTTAGATTGTTCAACTACTTTAAAAATTGGTCGCGTATTTCCTGAAAATATCTTTATTTTCCGAACTATTTGTTACCTAAATTACAGGGAAAATAATTCAACTCATAAGCAAATGTAACTGCCCGGGTAAATAAATGTATTCTAAGAGAGCAATTTGCTTTGTAATGCCCTTGAGTAAGTTTCAAACATAATACATATTCCCGGGAAAGAAAACCTATGCATATGTATTTCTTCTCATCTCTCCCTGAAATATTTGTTACAAAGCTAATCATTGCTAAATGCTTCTGTAATCTAAATTCAATTCATTAACTAGTTTTCTAAAGCTACATTTTCTCTTTGAAGATTTATTATTGGTTGCAAAGCATACGAATTTCATTTCTATGCAAAGGTGTTATTTGAACAAGTCTTTTATCAAAGCAACATGCACTTAAAATAGGATAAATCTACTTATCAGACTTAATCTAATTATTTGTGGGTGGGGTAGTAGTTGACATATATCTGCTTAAATGTATTTTGAAACCTCTTGCAAATAGATTATGCCCGAACAATAAAAAGGATCAAATATGCATATTTAAGCTCAAATTCTATTGTGGTAGAATTTCTCTGCTTTAGAAGGAATTTCATTATTTAATAATTCTTCTTGGGATTCTGGTAACATGTTTAATGATTCAAAATATATAACTAAAAATTGGAGGTAAGAAATAACACAAGAAAGTTGACATCCTTTAAAGTAAATAAGCATACATTATTTTCTTCCTCTTTTTTCTTCCTCGTCTGCATTACGGAAAAGTGATAATAGGATTAATTCTTCATGCTTTTCGCAAATAAGAGCACAATTGAGACAGTTTTATTTGAGGGCGGTTCCGTGGGAGAGAAATACATTCAATATCTAATTTTAAAATACCATTTACTTATCTTTCTCTTAATGGTTTAGAATGAAACAGCGAGAATTTTTAAACTGGAAAAAAATGGTCTTGGAAAAGATGACTAATAAGAGCACAGAAGTCAATCAAATAGTGGTTTTTCTAGAAAGCTAAAAAAATATACAGCAAACAGGAAGCTTTGAATGTTTTAATAGTATTTATTATCTGAGCTACAATATAGAATTCATTTAAAACAAGTAATATAAAAAAGAAAACATTTAAGTCAATTCCTACTTATGTCAAAACAGATTTTTTTTATTTTAGTTACTTTTTATTAAATAATCACAATTAATATAAATAATTTATCAAAAAATGATTCATTTTCGTAAGAACTAAACTCTCATTCTTCCCCTTCTACCCCAAAAATACTGAAATCCTCACATTTTTTCGATTGAGCTTCAGCTTATTGATTTTACTCTTGGCATGCTGTCTCGTGATGGATTACGCAGAAGTTTTGCCCACGACGTCTGCTTAGAATATTCAGATTAAGACTTCTTTTATACAGAATGGGAGTTAAATAGCTTTGCATGGAAATACCCCCCCCCCCGTGTCTGTGAAGGAATTTTGAGTCAAAAATTCGAACATGAAAATGATTTATATTTTATATTCTCTGATTTAGCACCAACAAACTATTTTTGTCTAAAAAGCTTGAAAAATTTGTTAACGGATATAATAATATATGTTGGCGAATGCGTCTAAAAGAAGTGAAAAAAGAATTGAAAAGCTTTCTGAAAATCACTTTAAGAGTTATTTTCCAAAAGTTTTTCATCTAAGCGTAGAAATGCATCACGACAGATAGAAGTTACTTCAAAACCTACTTGATTAAATACTATGTAATTCATATTAATACTATGCAAATCACCTTAATATTATATAATTTCTATTTATACTATATAATTCACATTAATATTATGTAATTCCCATTAATACTATGTAATTACCATTAGTAATATGTAACTCACTTGAATATATGTAATTCATATTAATAATATGTAATTCCCATTAATATTATGTAATTCCCATTAATATTATGTAACTCACTTGAATATAAGTAATTCATATTAATATTATGTAATTCACTTATTATTCTTCAATATTATTAGGTCAGTCCTTGATAACTATGTCTGTAGATTGTATTATACTGTTGAAAATAATTATACGTTGCTAATAAATATAATTATTGAATAAGAAACTAAAAATTCTTCATTTTAAATACTCTGCACTAATTTGCATGCATAACATCTAGATAGGGATTTATAATATTGTAAATTGCAAGGCCAACTGATATTAGTAAACTAGAAAAGCAATTGGTATATTTCGAAAAAGTAATAAGAGTTAAATTATAATTTTTACATCCATAGTCTTTTGACTGAGCTTAAATATATTAAATTCATAAACTGCAAGGTTTAAACTACAATCACATAGTGATTGACAAGAGAGATTTTCATTGAAATTTGAAAATCAGGGACTTTTAAAAAGTTTCAAAAACAATCCAATAACTGTAATAAAATAAAATAAAATACTGAGCAACGAGAAATACCAAACATTAACCTTGGAGCGTTTAATTCTACAAAATTACAAATTATACAATTTTTCGTCCATTCGAATAAATAAAATATGAAAGAAAACAATTATTCAGAGATTATCAATTAATCCTCAAATGATGTTAAAATCGATATAGTGAATAATACCCTATCATATTGCCATCGAAAATAATGAAATAGCGGCTGAAAACTTATTTTCAAAGATATTCAGATGCATTTCAGTTAATTTTTGAGATTAATGAATCAGTTTTTCAATGAAAAACTCTTATCATTCTACGATATCATGAATAAATAACTGAATATCAGATAACCAAAGATTCTGAACGCGGACCCTTCCTATCTGCATATCTATGGTGC
This sequence comes from Argiope argentata, assembly GCA_026289955.1. Lineage (NCBI taxonomy): Eukaryota > Metazoa > Arthropoda > Arachnida > Araneae > Araneidae > Argiope > Argiope argentata. The sequence goes on from JAOUZG010050968.1 coordinate 18,513,608, forward strand.
AGCTCCTTAACAATAAGCCAGCTTTTTTGAATAATAAAGGATCGCTTTACCTCCCTAAAGGTCATGTCCACAGTACAGACTATCAGCAACGCATTCAATTTTTTTTGTAAAAATTCCCATCCCATCCTTTTAAATAGGATCAAACGATTGTGGGCCTTTTTTGGAAATAGAAGATGCATTTCTTTTGAGAATTGTATCTTATTTTTTTATTTCATTTTGTTGTTGCCTTTTTTTGCTTCTTCGTTATTTAGCTCATGTCTCCTTTGTTAAATGTTCCGAAACGAATAAAAAAAAGTTTAAGAGAGAACTTTTATATTTAAAAATCCCCTTTGTCTTTGAGTAAAGTTTACTTTTTGAGGTTTTGAGTAAGCATGATGTAAAATGAAAAGACTTTAATTAAAAAAGTTCTTCCACATGTGTATTTCGAAGAATTGTTCAAAGAGGCAAGTATTTCAATTATTTGTACATCAGTTGTTTTATATTATGTTTGAACAAAGTGCATAGCTTTGCATTTGAACATTTAGTTGAGAATGCTACAGAATAAAATTTTCGATTAGTTAATTTTATTTATCATATAGAATTTTCTTAGATTTTTAAGATATTTGATCTTGATTAAACTATTGAAATCGTTTAAATAACTTATATGAGATTAAGAAATTAATGAGAAATACAATATGAGATAACCCCTTTGATAAAAGTAAAGTTGAGTAACTTAATAAATTACAAATGTTTTTGCGTAAATAAACTAGAATTTCAGTTTAACCTCTAGCTTACGGGCGGTACAACTGCTGTACCAAGATTTTTTTTACCTTTCCTTACGGGTCGGTACAACTGTTGTACCAGTAACAAGCTTGGATTTCGTCCCCCCACTTGAACTTCCCGGCGAACCGTAATTGCCTCATAAAAATCCCTGCCCTTTTGTGCTATACCCTTCAGGGTCAGGAGATTTCGTCCTGCTGTAGTTATAATCACTGTTGGCGCTAGTCAGTTTTGTGAACCTTGCTTTGGCGACATTTTTTTAAGTAACATTTCTGAGAGGTATGGAATGAGTTTGTAATACTCGATTGAAAACATTATTCTTTTCCACCGTTGCTTAATTTCTAACCATTGTAAATTGTTAATTTTTTAACAATAAAATTTTGTAAATTTATAATAATGTCCGTTTATAATTTTATTTGAATCAAGAATTACTTGAATTTTCATTTCTGATGGAATGGTGTAGTGTAGGTAATCGGTGACCTAGATAAATTGCTACATTTTTCGTCATTCGTCATAGTCCAAAAAAACTAAATTGAACCTACGATTGGGTTTTTTTCTTTCACCCTATCATTATTCTGTTTTACATTGAAAAGTGACACAACACTGTTTTGTCTTCATGCCTGCCTCCCCTTCTATGACTGGAATCTCGGGCATATATACTTCGCAGTTACTAATGTACTATTCTAACACAACATTAAAGAATTGACTACTTAAGATTTTTTAACTTTTAAATTTTAATACTTGAACAAATATTTCAGGCTAAAAATACATTTGGGTTGTGATTTTTAAGCCAACTGTAAGTTTCATCATTATTTTTTATGATTAATGAAAACGGTTGCTTTAATTATTTATAGATAATCATTCGTTAAAAGTTATGATACTAATTTTAAAATATTGAAAGAGGTTCTTTAAATCTATGATAAATAATAATTGGTAGCTTTTTATGCATTCAAACATCAGAAGAGAAATATTAAAATCTTTATGCCTTCATTTCAATTCACTGAAAAGTTACTAGACATTTGAATTTTTCCAGAAACATTTTTACTCAAATAAAATAGTAGGAATTCTAGATTTAATTTTAAGCATTTCTGAAATATAATCTAAATACTCTGCTTGTACAAATGTTGTAGCTAATTACGAAAGCTGATCATTTAGAATGCTAGCTTTATTCATTAAAGATTTTTTGAAAGTTTTCTTTTTTGATAACTACTTTTCAACATATTATTATATCAATGAAATCTTATGTATCAAATTCTAAACATGCCATATCTAATCTTAGTTTGGTTAAATTAACCGTCTTAAATCTGGTGATTAGTTACGTATTAGTAAATTTTTAAGCAGAAAAAAAATCATAAATCAATTATTTATTGTCTACAAAACTCAGCGTACTTTTCAAAAATACTATACTGCTATGACTTATTGAAATTTTCGGGAAAAAATCACTATAAATTATAAGAATCGACAATAAAATAGGGAAACGTCACTAGTGATTTATATTGAAAACCGTCCGAAATATGTTAGGAATAAAAAATGTATTTGTTTTTTATGAGCTCAATATATTAATATTAAAAATTTGAAATTAACAAAATAGCAGACAATCATATATGCTATTTTGCAGATACATTTAACTTACAAAATAGCTAAGAATTGTTTTCTCTATTTTGTGCAAAGAAATGAAAATATTTTCAAAAAAAATTAGTTATGAATTTTATACATTATTTATTAATGTTTACATTTAATAAAGATAAATGAGTTAGAAGAAAAACAAAATGAAATTCACGGTGATGTGTTCATGTTTTATAAGAATTAAATTTACACCTTCAGTACGGCTTGAGAAATTTATTTAATCACAAATATGATTGAAAAATTGACAACGATAAATAATTATACCGCAGTTATTCTATTTAAAATTTATTTAATATCATAAAATTTAAGTCATTTCTTGTATATATATATAATCAGAAAACTAGTGTTTCAGAAAAAAAAAATGCGATAAAAAGCTTTTTCTAGGAGACCAGACAAAGTAAAACCTCAAAAAAGCAACCCGGTTAAGACGGAGAGGACGGTGACCAATTAGCACTACGGGTGGCCGAAATCGGACAACAATCGCTTTTAAAAAAGGGGGAAAGCATTTGTTATCTTCTTCACAGAATCCCCGTATTCAAAGGAACTTTTTCGAGTTTGGGTTCCCGCAACGTAAAGGTTAAATTTACAAGATATATAAAGCGAATTTAAATAACCCTTTATTCAATTTAATCCTATATTACATAATAGGGTATATTTAAATCTTTTTTTTCTGTTTCTTTGCATATTTTTAATTCCACTTGTTTCATGTTTGCAAGAATGGATCTGTACAGTTAACTTTTCATTAGTTTCTTGATGAAAAAGAGTCTCGCATAGTTGGATGAACCAATTATTAATACTCCTATACTCACATAAGGTATCTCAAGTATGCAGTATATTCCCGTGACCAATTGCCAAAGTATTTACGATCAAACCCTATTTTATTCAATTCTTCGAAATATGGCATAGTGCTTGCCGTATGTTGATCTTCAGTTAAGAGTTCTTTGAGGCTGTTTTGTGTATTAAAGATACTAAGCTACCATACCATATTATCTAGAAAATTTTCTGAATAGTATCAATGATGAATATTTCTGATTATTATTTCATGACAAAGCTTTTTTACAAAGCCATTTTATTGTTAAAAAGAAGAGATTACCAAGAATTAGCTTACCATCTAAAGCTCTATATTCTTTTTTGTTATTTAAAACTGGTTCATTGAACATTGAGAAGAAACAATATTAATAACATATATTATATTCTAATATTTTCATCGAAAGGCACAAGATTCGTTCATTATTTAATGTTTACAAAAGTAGACAGCAATAAAATATGTCTATGAAGATTATCATTTGTATAGACAGGTGCACAATAAGATTTTTATCTACTGCTATTCCGATTTGAAAAATAGTGTGTCCAAGGGGATAAAGATCAAAACTCTTGATGCGTACAGCGCCATCTACCACATCATGAAAGTGTTTCTGACCCATTACTGAAAAGAGATTTTAGGTTTTCTAGGTATATTGATTCCTCTTTTAAAATTATATTCATGATGTTGAGACATCCTGCGTTGTAAATATGATTATAGAATATGCGCTATTTAATTTAAAAATAGATAGCTTGACAATAATAAAATATTTCTAATATGAAACCGATTTCATCCGTCTGCATTTAACCCTTTCAATCGCCATGGGAAGTAGGCTTCCCACCAAATTTATTAATCTTAGAATGAAGTTATTTAAATTGTGATAAGTTTTGACGCATTTTTAGTAAGATCGAAACTTAGACGCTTCAGTTCCTTATTTCACATAAAATGTCGTGTTTTTATTTGCTCCTTAATTATTAATTAATCAATCTAATTATATTTATGTAATTAGTTAAATGAATCGCTTTTCTTGCGCTAATCTCAATCCTAAAAATATTTTAATATACCATGACTGGAAAAAAAATGGCCCTTTGTATGGTTAACACATATTTAATCAGATTTTAAAAATGACCTAATGCATATCTTTTATTCCTGTATGCATGAAATGTTAATTAAATTTCATTTGAATTATTTTTAAAATCAGATACCAATATTTTCTGCTTAGAAATGGGTATTATAAACAATTCAGACACATTTAAAGATGAAAGTTATCATAAGTACTCAAAACAATTATCTAGCCAGATCCCCAGAGAAACATTTTCGAAAATATGACCCAGAACTCCTAACATACAACTTAACTAATATTCCGTCTGTATATGTAAGCTCTGAGCTTTCAAACGACTAAGATAAATCCTCTTTGATTCAATTTCCAAGTTTCTACTGAAATATTACTTGACGTTTTGACCGTCGAAATCTAACGGAATTCCTCAATAATTTCAGTATGAACACAGAAGAATCAATGGAGAATTCCTCTTTCAAATTTAGAAGCAACAGCTGTGGAAGAAGTTTAACGGGTTTGAGGAAAGATCACTTTGTTAGCAGTGAAATTACAGAATATATCAGTCCTTCTATGCTGGGTCTACAGTGTCCCTGTATCGATCAGGATACCAACACTGGAATAAGCTATCAGGATACCCGCACTGAAACAAATCACTAAAATTATGTGAGTAATGAGGAAGAAGTCTTTCTCGACCTACAAATGCAGTGACTCGAAAAGGCCAGGAGATATTCAAAGTTAGGTCAGAAATAAGTAAAAAAATAAGTTTTGAACAGAAATATAGAAGAGAGAATATGTTTTACGATATTAGCGACATAGGTTATTAAAAAATAAATTTAGATATGGGTTGTAAAATAGATTTTAAAAATATTGTGAGCATAATTAAGAAAATGGAAATTTCTTTCAGTAAAATTGCACAATCGATTGTGTTGCTGATATTACTTATCACTTAACACCACATCTTCGTTTCTAAGGATCATGTGACCACTTTCCGGTTTGGTATAGATGTAGATGGACTTTATTAAAAACCAAAACCAAAAAAAAAAACAAGTAATCTATTAGAAAAAACATACAAAAAATAAATACACAGATATTAAACATAACAATAAATGATAAAATTAGAATGAAGAAAATCTGGACTACAACAAAAATGGATGAATGAATATCATAATTTATAGTATGAATGAAAATATGAATGAATTAAAAAAATTAGTAACTTGAGGGGTAAAAAGGATTAAATATAAAATTGCTTGATATTAAATGATGCTCTAAAAATTGATGAACTTAATTAAACTGTAACAGTTCTCCATGGTCAATTAGAAATCTAATTATGCTTATGATACTTTTTTTGAAGATGAATTATTAAGGATTTTTTTATATCATAGACTTTCTAGCGAAGATTAGGATTTTTTGAGGTGCTATGCAAGGGTAAAAGGGAAGAATGTCGAAAAGTGGATGGGATCGTCGACTTCTCCACAAGAGCATAATAGTCATCTACTGATAAATGGAAACGGTGGATAAATGAAAGGAATGGAGCATGTCCAGTAACAAACAAAATTTTTCCAGGGGAGTAGTTGCAGTTTTACCGTTTTTATGATTTTATATACGGAATTACCCGTGTTTCCGCTATCCCAAAGAATTTGCCATTTTTTTATAAAAATTTTTTGAAGATGATGCTTAAGATGGCATCGGGGCTTAGGAGCTTCTATCAATGCACCATCTGTAATGACCTGTTTTGCTAGGATATCAGCTTCTTCATTACCCCTAAGACCAACATTTAATGGCACTTGCCAAGTTGTACTTTCTCAATCAGCGATTATTAAGCCGAGGGTGCGTCTCTTGTATCAAGTAGCGCCAACTAAGGCCAAGAGTACGTCTTAGTTACAAACTCATCACATTCACTTGCACAGCCCCTTTTTAGAGGGGTCATATTCATAGACCTCACAGATATTACACAGATTAACAACCATGCTCTGACCGAGACCCGAACCCGAGACACCCAGATCAAGTGGAAAACCCACTACCTCTGTACCAGGATGCACACAATCAATTGCTCTTTGCTAATAACATCATAATATATTAAAAGTAAGCTTGCAACATCAGGATTACTGTATAGTTTTCTTGAAAATTTCCTATATATTTTCATAGAAAAATAAAACTCGTGTTTCTTTTTAACTTTAACTCAAAGAACGTCTATGGATATGAAAAAGCACTTCCCCTTATATAATTCAATATAAAATTGATAGATTTTGACATGCCTAAACAAATATATAAACTGACAAGTTTCTTTGAAATTAAGACTTACATTGCTAATTTTAGATCTGGATGAAAATTTAACAAATCAATCAGCAAGGAAGTAAATTACAATAAATTAGAGTAAAATTAATTCTATTTCAGGGAAAATTAGAAAAAATTCTTTTGGAATAATTTCCAAATATTTTCTTCCATTTAAGCTAAATTTGATTGATAAATTTTTCCAAAGAAGGAAACATTTTTTAGTAATTTATTATCCAATTTAGGAGTTGGAAACGTTAAATAATACAAAATGACCAAATGGAAATGCAGATATAGGATACAACAATTTGTTCAAAGTATGTAGATCAATAAAAAATTATAAATGAGAAATAATTTTGGTTGTACAATGTCGTAGTTTATTTCTTTGATATATTAGTCATTACACACTCTGTATACGAAATGTGCTTTCCTTCTCTTCTTTAATTGCAGTTGCCTCCAAACCGGGAAAATAATTTTATTATCAGCCTGTGCTTTCAAACAGTCTTCCTTCAGAATAGAGTACTATATAAAAGCTGTGGTAATGATTAAATTGTACGATAAACTTCCTGGGAAGTTTTTTTTAAAAAACATAAATTTTAAAAGAAATATCTTCTTAGTTTATTATTTAAGAAGCATTAAGTAAATATTAATAATGCAAGTACTTTATTTTCCGCAACCTTTTTGGTTCATACAAAGTGAAAATGAAATTAATAAGCAGATGGTCTAATTTGCTGTTTTCTGCCGTTTAAACATTTTCTTTCTTACAAATAAAGCAGACCTTTTAAAGTGGTATACCCTAACATTTATATTACTTAAGAAAATAAAAGCTTTAATTCATGTTTGTATTCATATTTTTTTTATTTCTTAAATAATCTTTTAAACTAATGTGTTGTGTGTGTTTTTTCTTTTCTTTTCTGCTTCGTTTTTAACTATTCTTCATTCTGTTTTATTTTTCTGTTCTATTTTTAACTATTCTTTGGTAGCATTCTGACTCTGACAATGTTGCACTCTGAAATATTTTCTTGCGGTTATCTAGAAGAAATTAATTACCCTATTTTTTCCAAAAGGAAATACTTTTTTCAAAGCAGTCTTATAAGGAAATAATGCGAGATTTTTCCTTTAAAGAATTAAATTGCTTTGGAAAAATGCCCGTAATGGTTTTATAATTATGTTGTCTCAAATGAGTTCATGCATGCTTTATATATCTTCTTACTTCAAGACAATGAAGTAATGATACAATTAATTCCAACTTTATTAACAAAAGTTCTAACAATATATTTTTACGAAAATGTGTGGCGTTCATAAAATCGAAAAGCAATATAGAGATATTGTACTATATCTTGGCCTCATAGGGTCCGATTTGTTTCAGGTATTTCCAAAATAACTAAATTAACTATTTGGACATTTTCATTTCTAAATAAAATGAAACTATAGCTCAATTTTTCTATTCGTATTATTAGTTCAGACTCTCTCTCTATATATTTATATATTCATATATATGGTTCAAATTTTCAATCGTTAATAAAATACTTTTTATTCATCTACTCAAATTCAAGTAAATTTTTTTAAACTTGTGGTGGATGACACTTGATGTTAATACAGTTTTTTCAAATCTTAATTCATTATTTATTTATTTATGATTAAAAACTAATTTTCTAGCCAAAAATTTCCGTTTTCCCTCCGACAAATAAGTAATGAACTCAGTTTGTTTTTTCCCCATGCCAATGAGGTTAGTCTTTTTATGTTTTCGGCCTATTATTTCAAACGGTTCTGTTTTTATTTTCTTAATGTCTGATACATTTCAAATGAAACATTGCATCATCACATCATTTTGAAGCACTTTGGAATTAAATTAAAACAAAATAAAGAAAATTAAAAATTTCTAATTTGTATTGCGTTACCCTAACTGGCATAGAAAATCCATGCATTTTGCGGTGCCTCAATTGGCGCTGATAATTCATCGCCAATAAATTTTTTATCAATTATTTATACTGATATACTGATTGGTAGGGAGTTGGATTCGAATCCCATGGGTTGCAAACTCAAACCCGCCAGCCGAATTATCTCCGTGTGTGTGGTGGTCGTTCAATCTGTCGTGATCACGAATTCCTCCATGTCGAGAGTAATACCATTGGGAGTACTGAGTCAGAAATGATTGTTCTCTGTTACATATCTAAATTACGATTTGTGGATGAATGTATGAAATGCTTGAATGAAGTCCACCCCTTAAAAAGGGTTTGTGGCGAATGTGAGATAGAAGTCCGACTTTTGTCCTCGGATACTCGGGGGTCCATACCCTCAGCAACCACTGCATACCTCCTTCTGTTGTATAGTGAAACAACAATTGTGATTATTTAATAAAAATGTAACTAAAATAATCTTTTTCTTTGTTAACCTAGTTTATTTAAAAAATTTATATTACTTGTTAATGAAATATTTCTCCAAAAGATGAATGCAAGAAAACGCAACAATCTTGATTCTGTATACATTAATAAAATGCTCAAAAATTCAGCAAATTATCTAAAAACACTTTCTTAATTGCATGTAAAAAGAGATTTTTAAATTCAATTAAGGTGTATAAAAAGAGATTTTTATGCAAATTATTTAGTTTGGGAATTTTTAATTAATCTTATTAAGATAACAGCAGTGAGAACATTTTTAAAATTGCAATTATGCAGGAAGATTTTTAAAATGTTCATTTTGCATTTGTAGAAAACTTGTACCTCAAGTATAAATGATAGAAGTAGGAAAAACTCAGACAAAAGGCTCTGTGATCAGATGAAATTTCTCGGATTCTCGGAGGGAATAATGTTCAATAATAAGATTTTTCCCTTTTCTATATTACTATATTTATATATTTTAATGAAATATTCATAGTTAACATTGAGATTCACCTTACTCAGATTCACCTTAAGGGAAATCTGTTACTCTGCTAGAAAGCGAGTTGCTAACCATGCAAATTACGTTACATCTCTTAAATTAGAATCCCTTAGTTTCAGTTTGTTGTAAATTGAGTTATTCAGATCTTAACTAGTAAATGGAAGACTAGTATTCCAAGAGATAAGAGTTTTATTTAAGGATAATATCTAACAGGTATTCTACGTGCATATTCAAATAGTTTTGTAAACAACATGTGATTTGCACGTCCTGATTAAAGTGAACTAATCTCCTCACATAAATATTCTTAGTTATTTTTACAAGCATCTAATTGATTATTGAAAGTTAAATTCCTTTTTTTGAATAGAAGATTTACTTAGTTATTAGACAATTAAAAACAAAAACATGTATAATATTTTTACGAAAGCTTAAAGGTTTATGCCTTATCTGTAGCTGAAATGTACACCATGACAAACTCTTACTATCACTAGTTTATACATTGGGTGTTGCTTTCATGTATAAAATTTCATGTATAATGCAATAAATTCATGTTGAAAAAAATTTCATGTATAATGTAAAAATTAGTTTTTTTAAATATTATTATAATGTAGGTAATCCTCTTGTTACACTACTTAAAGTACTAACAAAAAGTTTAAAAAAATATTAGTAGAATAGATAAATTTGCTGCGTCCTTATTCCGAATTTGTGTGTTAACCCTTTTTAAAAAATTAATAATAATTGCAAAAAAATTGAACAAAAAGGATTTTAATATCATTGAGTAGGTAAAAATGTCAATTTTTACTATGTATTTAGATATTATTTGTAAATTCACTACTTCAAGTTATTGCATAAAAATAGCAACATTTTTGAAACTTTTTAATTAACTAAATTAATTCATTTTGTATTTTGAAAAGTTAACAGTATTATTTTTTCTTGTCTTAAAGTTTAAGTTTGTGAAGTTAGGTTAATATCAGCTCAATCGTTCAGGAATGGGACTTATGTACAAGAGATACATCCACAACTACTTTACATATATATACATATCCATAACTGCTTTACATAGATATATATGAATATCCACAACTACTCTAACTGAATGGCGATCCATCCTTGAAGCTTTTTGAGCGGCTTCAAATTTCATTGAGTAAACCAAAGCTGATTTCAAGTCCTCCAATTCAGCCATTCGCAGAGACTTTTGTATCTCTGGATCCCTCACGCCGTCTATGAAATACTGCAGGGCCAGTGTTTCCCGTACCTCGGCAGGACAGTCGGAGAAGGCAAGATGGGAGAGCCTCTCAACATCTGCTGCAAGCTCTTGCAGGCTTTCATTCGATCGTTGTTGCCGGGTCTTTAACTGAAGACGGCTATAGTCCTTGAGGCACTTTTCTCCGAAGCGCAACTCCAGAGCGTTTGAAAGAGCTTCAAATTCCAGATGTTGATCTTCGGGAATAGTTCTCAAAATATCTGCAGCTTCAGCCCGTAGTGATGCAGCCAGTTGACGAGCCTTCGTGACTGGATCCCAACCATTTGCTTCTGCGACGATGGAGAATTGAGTCTAGTAGACTTGCCAAGATGTTTTTCCGTCGTAGGTGGACACTTTAATGCTTGATTTAGCAATAGCAGGTCCATGTTGAGATATTTCGGGCTCTCGAACATTCGAGGATAGGTTTTCAGATTTTACGTGCACACCTTCCATTTTTTTCAATTTTTCCTCAAATGCGTTAAATCTGTCATCAAATTTATCTTCAACTCTACGGAGATTTTCACTATTCTGCTCACAACTCTGTTGAATATTGCAAATTTTCATATCGTTCTCTTGAACCCTTTCCGCCAAAGCATCCACTTTGGTGTTGATTGCTTCAACAATTATAGCTTGACCTTGTTCTATCTTTTCTTGCCCTTGTTCTATCTTCTTCTCCATCTTCTCTTGGCCTTGTTCTATCTTCTTCTCCATCTTCTCTTGCCCTTCTTTCATTTCTTTAATGAAAGCAAAAAGCTGTTCAAATTTTGCTTTATCCGCTTCCTCCATCGCTCTAGTTTTCACCATTCAATCCCACTTCTGACACCAGTTGTTACGTTTTTAGCGTAGCGGGTTCGGATTGAATGGACTTTGTATGAGGACAGCACAAACAAATTTATTTACAGCTATTTACAGTTATTTACAGGATAATTGATAAAGTAAAAATTTTAGATAAGTACAATTCAGCAGTCAACAGTCAATTACAGCGTAAATTCAAGTCTTACGCACGATAAAAACAGACTACAAAACAGCTATCGTATAGCACAGCAACAGTTAATCACAGCGAGCTCAATAACACAGCGTTAACAGCAAACGCAAACACAGCTCACAAATCCTTTAGTCCAGCGAGACGCTTTTTATTTCAGAGCAAACTCGCAACTCACTCGATCAAATCACTATAGCAACTAACTAACTCGCTCCGGCTATTCGTCCTTATATAGCCGAGAAGCGCGTGCACCTGAATCTCGTGGAAATTCTCAAAACAACGCGAACAATCTAGCGGCTACTAGATTATTCCTTTCGCCAAACCAATCAAGCTGGCGCGAGGCTCCTCGCCAAACGTGGCCAACCTTGGCGAGTTTTCGTGCCGCACGCCCGCTTGTAACAATATACATACATATCCACAACTACTTAACACTCATGTACATACTTATCGACAACTAATTTCATACATTAAGAAGCATGTTTCAGATGAAGGACTTTTCTTTTTCCTTTTATAAGTTTTTCATATAAATAGGGCATTTTGCTTTACTTATCTAACGATAAGTTAAGCATGAATACTGAAAACGAAAAGCACGATAATGCACGAAAAGCATTCATGTTAACATGAGAAATTTACATTATTTCTTTAACACTAAACACCTTTGAAAGATGGGCCTTTTCTCTACTAAGTATGTATTAATGAATAGCGAAATCCAGTAAAAAGAGAAGCCCATTTTCATCGCTTATATTGAAGAAATGATTCGATTAGTCAGCCATGACCTAAGAAGATAATCCAATATGCCGCTGGAACATTGAAGAAGAATACATGTGTAGGGAAGATCCAAGGTTACTGAAGGTCTTTGTTAGGCAATATGTTTCTGTCGAACAACAGGATTATAGAGCCGAAAGACATATTTTTGACATAAAAATTAGATTTCTGAACGCAGAAATAGGGTTTAGTAGGATGAAGTAGGGTTTTTTTTATCACTTTACATTGAGCCTCCATTTATTCAATATATAAACTATTCATTTTAGTGTGACAACTTTCATTTTTTCCAGACAATTATGTTAAGGACGACTAACAATATAAACCAGTTTTATTAATCGCGCAAGAAAGAGCTGATCTATTACGATATTGCTTGAAAGTCTTTTTACTTTCTCGTATGGGTAGTCTATAAAGTGATAAAGAATTTATATAATATCTTTAATGCAAAAAACACCACTTTTTAAAGCTGAGAATGTTCAGTATTAAGTATGTATCAATAAATAGCGAAGCGCAAGAAAGAAACAAAGCCCAACAGAGAAAAAGAGAAGTTTCTGAAAAAATAAAATACAAATAGGAAGGCAGAGAAAGTATCACTGTCAAAAATATTGAACTCGAAATTTTGATGAATCTTCACATTTTAGATCTTTATGAGTCTTATAAAAACAATGTAGGAATCGTGTTTGCTTATGTACATGATAACTCAAAAATGTATTGAGCTAGGCGAATGAAATTTTGCATATGCGTTTTACACCGTTTTAAGATTTCTATCAAATTTGTTGGAAATACATTCAGAAGAAGAAAAAAGGGGAAGTCATAGGGAAATTTGATGTAAATACAACCAGCTATATCAACAACCATAAATGCTCTAAGTACAAATTTCATTTTGCCCACCATTCAGCAATTCCTTCAATAAAAAGTGTTTTTCAATGCATCTCAAGAAAAGAAATCTAGTGGCTTAAGATCAAATAAACGCAGAGCCCCAAATACCGTTCTTAAACATCTTTGAATACAAAAAAAGGGTGAGTCAGTCCAGGATCTCCGATCCACTCTAAGACACAGGAATAAACTATAAAACTAAATGACCGGATCTACGCAACAGCAACATAAGGGAGAAATGTGGTTGAGTCCTAAGGATCATCACTGGCCAAGGTATAACCCTTTAAACAGGAAGTACGTCCCGTCATCGATAGGAGGAGCCTAACCCACACCTATTTGTGTAGCCTCCAGGGTGACGAGATCCAACCACCATGCCGGAAGCCTCTCATCCTAATTTCGATGTGCCCATGGGAGGAGAATAAAACGGGAAAAGAAATTAACGAAGAAAGAAGGAAACGTCAAAAAGGTATTAAATACAGGGGAACCATTAACTGCAAAACGCAAAATGCTAAAAAAAAATTCGATTGCAAATTTAGAATTTACAATGATGATATGTTTAGAATTGTGAACCAAATTCAACAAGGAACTAACCATCTGGAAGTTGTACTTTCGTTTACATGAAAGCGCAATAACTCAAAAACGCATTAATTTACATAAATGAAATATAGAATACAATTTTAAAATCTAAATGAGATATTTTTAAGTTTTGAATTTTATCTATTCATAGAATGATCACCTGTCAGCCTATTTTTGCATATATAGAAAAACTGCTATTCAAAAATAGAATTTGATACAATGTTTTATCATCTAATATGTAGGTTTCCATCAAATATTGAATCAAATATGTTGAAAGATTGTTCATTTATTGATTTATCTTTTCAGACATTCAAACATGGTTCACGTGTATCAACTTAGATAAATCAAATTTGGTTTGCGATCTTGTTGCAATAGTTGTTGTAATGTGCAAAAGTTCGGTTGCAATCGATCAGAAATATGTCCAAAATGCATATTCGATTTTCTTCATTATATTATGTAGTACAAAGCTCTCATGTATGAGAATCAGAACAATTATAGGGCTCAAGGCCTTGTAAAAGCTCCATAGTTTTAGGCGGGACTGGGGATAGCATTTTTATTGGGTAATGTGTCAGAAGGTTTCTGGGAGTTCAATCGTGTTGATAGAAAGGAAAATGTTAAAAAATTAGCAATATATTTTAGAAAAATAATCGAAAATAAATTTATGAAAAAAAAATAAAAGAAAGAATTTTTAAATTTTATGTCTTGGATACTTGAATCATAAGCCTTTTATAATTCCACTACAAACAAAATCTATCATAATTGAATATTGTACAACTTATTTAAAAACTGATTTCAAGGTTTTATTTTATGAATGTAATAAGGAATCAATTAAAAAATATTTTGAAGCATTTAATTTATCTTTTAAGATAAATTTTTCTTGATATTACAGCCATATAGAGCCATAAATTGGGATAATAATTAAATTAAATTAATGATTAATTGAAATTATGTTCTGAAACTTTTTAAATCGTGCATTCTTTTTCGTTTAGGTATACGCATACAAAATTTATAGCACAATTTTTTAAAAAGTATAATTTTCGAAACGCATAACATATTAAATTAAATTAAATTGTTTAAGAAAGATATTTTTAAGTGTAATTTTTATGTAATTTCAGCATTTATGTCAAGTTATTTGCACGCTACTATCGTAGACCAGATTTAATTTAATTAAATAAAAATATTTGGAAACAATACTGTGTTCTTACTTTTTAAGTCATAAATTTTAAGCTGATTCAAAATTAATAATAATAATATCAAGCCCTTTAAATTAACTTTAGTGGGCTTATGATTTTGAAACAGCTCATATTGACAAATATGGAGTAGCTTAATTTGTTCTTTATTTACAGCTCTTTCGTCAAGTTTTTTTTTTCAAAAAAAGGTGGCCACTCTGTATTCGTCAGATTCCTCAGTATTTATCTTTAACATTAATAAATATTATAGATACAAAAACACAATTAGAAGTAGACACAAACAAAAACGCAATATATTTTTTCATAATAAACTAGTAAATATCGAAAGAGAAGTTTAAAAACAGACATAGTATCATTTATTATTGAAAAACTGAGTAGTCATTTATCTAACACATGAGGTGCGATTAACAGAATGTTACGAACGTTTAGCTATTAGGAAACGTTTCTTTTTGAAATGTCATAGCATTGATGTTATGTAGATTTTTTATAAATCTCGCCATATCTTCTTTAGGATTATTTTTATAACAATTTGAAAAGTATAAATTTCTATAATCATAGAAAGGATTAAGAAAGAAAGATATCATAAGTGGTTTGAAAATTAAATGAAAAAAGCTATAGAATGCAAAAATGAAAAAATCGGAGGTTTATCCAGAAAAGGTTCGATCTAACACGATAAGTAGTCTTGTAGCAAAAATTTCTGGCTCGGATGAAAAATTTTGTATTTTTGTAAATAAAACTTCTTACAAATTTTTGTAACGAACTCCAAAATAAAAGCGTGAGTTCGTTATAGAAAAAATATCTCGCCTACAATGAGCTGCTATTGTAATAGAAGCTGTATGTGATTTTTTTAAAAAATGGTAGCGACCAGTAATTTAAATTTTTCTGTATTTTTGAGCTTCTAATTTATAATTAATATTTCTCCATCAAAAATATTTAAATAAATGTATCGAATTATAATATACTGATTTCAAATCACGAAACACACTATTGTATTTTTCTTTTAATGATTTTTAAGCATTTTATACTTGTCATCCTATTTTATATATTTCAGAGCTTTGATCTAAAAATTGTATTTTAAAAAGATCTTGCTTTTTCCTACCAATAAAATATGTTTAGAAAAATTGCGTCAAAAATTTGGGAATAAAAATTTTCAACAATTTTCAATTCTAGTCATAATATTTTTACCAATATAATTGGTATTCTACATCTATGTCCTTTCATATTTGTGCGTATTATATATTGTTTGTGTATTATATATTTGATACACGAATTCATAAATTGATTTATTCATACATTTAAATAATAATAATAAATTCTAACAATCGTTGCAAAATTATGCGGGAACTCATTTTTTCTACTAACGATTTAAAATTGCTTCAATATTATTAATTGTTTAACAAATACATTATCAATAAAAAATACTTTCAGTGAAATTTGAGTTTTATTAATAATAAAGGATTTTTTGGTCAATAAATTAATTAAAATTAGAAAAAAAAGAAGTAAAAAAAAACAAGACGAACCAACAAGAACCAAATAAATATTTGTAGAATTATTTATAATTAAATAAATTTGCTGTTATGAATCAATCAAAAAATATGCAAAATTTCATCTAAGTTTTTGTAAATAGCATGAAAACCTTGTTTTCAGAGAATATTTACTACATTAACAAAACAGGATTATATCAAATATTATCAAATTTTGCTAAAGAAATTAATAGTTTGCGGAGCAAAATATTATCAAATTTTGCTCTAAAAATAATGTTACATTGTAAATATTGTAGTTTTTCTTACAAACGACTTTATTATTACGGCGGAACATCAATAAAACATCCACGAAGAAATGAAAAGTATTTTTATGTAAATATATACACCACATCTTGCTGATTAAAAACAAACGCTTTCAGTTTTCAAAGAGAAAAGCACATATTGAAACATATGCAATAATAAAATGCAAAAAACATTCTGATTTTTTTCATCATAAAGTTCAGAATCTCAAATACAATGACAGAAAAATGATGGGAAATCCTTGGAGAAGAATTCTCTGAAGACCAAGCAATTCGTAGAAGAAGAAATAAACAATAAAATTGCACAAACAGTTCTGTTGTTTGTTATTTCGTATGTCAAACAATTCTAGAAAAAATTTTCTTCGAATATGAAATGAAGAAATCATCGTCAATTCAAATGTTAATAATTAATCAGTACACGGTTATCTTCATGTCTGAGTCAAACATTCATCAACAAAGAAATCAATTTAGTCAACAAAAAATCGCACGAATATATGTAAACACTTTTTAAAATTTATTTAAATAATTTTACGAGCATATCTGAAAGCATTTCATTAAAGTATTTTGATGAAATCTCAGAGGATTATGTTATTCGAATATGCTACAAGGATTTTCACCTTCGAATATTTTAAGAATAAATTCAGACTGGGAATGAAAATTTAATTTATAATGCCATATAATTCTTCGGGGATTTTTTATTCAGTCAGAATGCTAGATGTAGATGTCAAACTAAAATATTATTTCGTTTATTTTTTGGGAACTGTATAATGAATGTGTTTAAATGCATTGAAAGTGAATTATTATTCAAATAACTGAACCGTTAATTCCCTCATGCATATTTTATTTATTCTTATTTCCTAAATGTGAATTTTTAATACTTCATTCTTTTTTTCCTATTCTTCTGAAATCAATGTGTTTGCAAAAACTTCTTAAAAGAAAATTCTAAGGGCTTTAAAAAAATTGAAACTGTTCACGCCTTTTAAGTTCACTGACTGTATTCTTAATTGGAATAAGAGATATAGCTTGGATATTGTTTTAATTAAATATTCAGAACAACTGATTTTATACTTCATTTTACTCAAATCAGATTTAAGAAAGAATAAAAAAAAATATTGAAAATTTTTGTCGCTTTCACATCTTTCTTGAAAAGGTATCTGTTCTTTCATTTTACACAAATTTAATTGTTTAGTTAGCAAGGAAATAAACCTTGTCAACTTTTTATTATAATACTGATTATTAAAACTGATTTATTAATTTATTGATAATCAGACAGCTGTTTTATAATTAATTTTAACTCCCGTATTTTAGAATATAGGAGGCAAAGAAATTCAGGATTATTCATAGCGAAAGAGGAGATTTAAGTTAAAATTGGTATGATTTCAAAAAAGGATATTAATATGATAAATATTAATGCAAATATTTTCAACCAATATCTGAAGGTTAAATTGTAAACTTCTAATTAATTTCAATGAGTTTTTTTTATTTTCTGTAACATTTCATAAAGTTATTTTTTCGCTGGTTAAACCGACACTGGTTTCTCTTTTATTTTTTGATCTATTAATAATACAAAGGTCAGTGTAATCAGCAAAATATTTTTCTAAAGAACTTCTAATTGATTTTGGGCATGAAATATGTACCATAGCTGGGTTTTGTGATGAAAATTGTGGTCAGTGGTTTTATGGAATCGTACTAGTTAGTTATGATGTCATTTAAAATCGATTACTGAATATTTCTCATTCATAATTTTTGATCCAAAAAATTGACATAGCCTTAATGTTGCTTTAAAAACGAGACTTTAATTTAACTAATCTAAACTGAACCAAAAAAATCACATTAATGTATGCAGCACGAGAAGAAATAATATATCATCTGGATATTACCTTACCTACACTTACCTATTACCTAGACTAAGGTCTATTAGCTAGATTGGATATTACAGAGATTTAAAAATATCTATATTTTATCACAATACGGTCCACGTAACCATTGTTTAAGTCATGTAACATCTAATACAAGTTTTGATACAAATCGTAGTATGAATTTCGAAAATTCGGACTTTTTGCATTTCAGAAAACTAAAACACCCACATTTTTGTCATAATTGATTCACAATCGTTATTCTTGACATTTGTTATTGTAGGCAATCTGAGTATTTCAAGTAGAGGCCTTTTGGATATGAATTAAATACTGAAAAAGAAATATTCTTAGAAACCACTAAATTATTCGTCTCTTTTTATTTGAAATGAAAATCATGTTTTAACTTTGAGATACAGTTCTTGAACAAAAATAAGTTATTAAAAACTGAACGACTAAAGTTCCGATATTTCTTAATTTTGTTAAATTAAGATCTTAACAAAGACAAAATACTGAAAATTTTCGTTTTGTTCTGTAAAGCCTGGGACAGGTAGAAGATTAACTACCATTTCTTTGCATTCCATTCAAAAGGGTATCTGCTATTAATTCCCATGACAGTTACCTCTTACATTACTTAGCCATAAAAGATACTTCCTCCCATCCCGACTTTCGTCCCTGAGCCTTTCGAAAATCACATTCTAACACGAAAATAACGCTCTAAGATGGGAAGACTTCTATAAGAAAAAAAGAACCCAGAAATTAGGAACGAAGCAGTAATATTAAGCTTATTATATTACTGCTATAAGCTAAGCACCGTTACATGAAACTGTATTGAATTGCTTCATTCAAACGTAGAAGCGGTTTATGAGAAATATTTTACATTTATCATATCATAGTTCTTATGATTTTTTTCCAGAATCCAAATTAAAAAAGGAACATATTTTTTCTTATTTGATTTTTTAATGATCGCTTATTTATATTTAAAAAATAATAATTGCAATCAATAATTTTATCATAATAAGAAAGACAAGATTAAAACATCTATCATATTTTCGAAAATAACGGCTGTCGAAAATAATTTTCGAAACTAGAAATTAAGAATTTCTGTAAGTAAATCTAAAATTATCAAAAAATGTCTTATTAAGATACCATACTTTTATTTTAATTTTACTTGTTATGATTTCAAAACTATGTTTAATAATTTCCAAATGCTAAAGAAATACTTCTATTTCAGGATAGAGTTCATTTTTGTAACAAAGAATTATTCATTATGAATATTTAGTCGATAAATACAATATCAATTATCCACGAACATGTTCTAGAATTTGTTTGGATTTTCTGAAATACGCAGGACCGAAACAATGAAGAAGCGATTGAGGTTTAAAATATTAGGTATCCAATATTACTATCCTGATTCATATTCTAACTAAATAATCATCAGACGTTACTGCTGTAGAAGTTGTCTTAGTCTTTTGATTCAAGAGGTTTCTGTTTGTAGGACTTAATTTCTAAACACTTCCTTAAATTAAAAAAGTCCCAAAGAGATAAATAAGTTAAAAACGAATCCCAAATTTTAATAGATGGGTAATTAAAATTACTTACAAGAAAATTTAATTATATATCTATTTATCTATCTACACACACACACACACACACACACACACACACACACACACACACAC
>JAOUZG010050968.1:18538946-18591139 GCA_026289955.1 Argiope argentata
AATTTCAGTTATATTATTCTTTATGCTGTTTGTGTTATTACATTTGCATTCTAGTCAACTTTTTTTCTAGCTTCTAATTTCTGCTATTTGTGAACCTACCCATGTGTGTCTTTCAGCCCCTTAGAAATTCTTTTCCTACAGGTATATTATTTTTCAAAGTCCAGAATTAATTTTATTTAATATATAACAATGATGGGAGTTTTTGGACTTGGAATGTTGTATATCATAAAATATAAAAAATTCCTAAACTTTCTGATGTTTCTGATAACGAAAAATTATCATAATTTTTCAAATGAAAAGATAAAAATCCACTTTTTTTAGTGAAGTATAATTTTTTTGGTCTTAAACTTAACGCCTTACATACTTATAAAAATTTATAAAAGATGACGACCAATTAACATTTTATTTATTAATTTATTTAATTCCTTCTGCCTTTTCATTTATGATATTCTGTTGCATTAATTTGTTAATAAAACTTTTTTTCTTATCTTTCAATCTCGTTCAAAGCAGATTTAAAATGTTGCTGCATTGCATTACTTTGTCTTATTAATTGGCAAAGGCGAGCTTTCATTTTTTCAGAAATATATTCCCATTTCATAATGCGAGTTTTAAAAATACCGTACTGACATTTTTTATTAATTTATCATGAACAGCGTACTTGTGAATATTCTGTCGTACAAAGCAGATTTAAAACGTTGCTGGATTGCATTACTTTGTCTTATTGATTGGCAAAGGCAAGCCTTCATTTTTTCAGGAATATATTTCAATTTCATAATGAGAGTTTTAAAAATACCGTACTGACATTTTCTATTAATTTATCATGAACAGTATACTTGTGAATATTCGGTCACAAAAAGCAGATTTAAAATATTGCTGCATTGTATTACTTTGTCTTATTATTAAAGGCGAGAATTCATTTTTTCAGGAATATATTCCCATTTCATAATGAGAATTTTAAAAATGCCGTACTGACATTTTTTATTAATTTATCAGGAACAGTATACTTGTGAATATTCTGTCAGAAAAAGCAGATTTAAAATGTTGCTGGATTGTATTACTTTGTCTTATTATTAAAGGCGAGAATTCATTATTTCAGGAATATATTTCCATTTCATACCATACTGGCATTTTTTATTAACTTATCATGAATGGTATACTTGTGAATATTCTGTCAAAATAAGTTCCCAAACCTTTTCTAAAGCGTTTTACCTTGATGAGTGGCTATGCAGTAATCTAATCCATTTTTAGATTTGAAAAATTCATTTTATAACAAATTTAACCCTGGCTCAAAATTAATTGAATAGAGAAGTTTCTACCGACTCAGAATACAGTGTATTGTCAAAATTTAAGTTACACGGTACCTAAGTTTTTACAGTATTCCGTGGGTTTCAGGAGTCTGTGCTTAGCAGTACATCATCAACTTTTCTATACAATTCATTGATTGTAACTTCTTTACATGGTTTCATTCATTTTCTGAATTCTTCTTTATTCTCAAAACAAAGATTTATTTTTGGATTGTGAAAAAATTTATCATCTTCTTTATCTTTTCATTCTTTCTGCAGGAGACAATCCGTGTACTAAAGGTTTCCTTTCGGACAAAATAACCTTCATGGTCTTGTGACGCAATCTGGTCCCTTTTGTCTCATCAGTATTGAAAATTCACGCTGAAAGAAATTTAATTTGTTCTAATTCAAGATAAAAAAAATTTCAGAAAGCGTTGTTACATTTCAAGCGATATGGCCTTGGTCAGTTATAAAAGTAAACTATATAAGTTTTCTTGATGATATAACAATGAGTTTCTACCAGCACTTTTGCTTTTTAAAGAGAGATGACTACGGTGAAAAATAGATTTTTTTTGAAAAATATACTTTTTTTATTTAATATTTAATAAAACAATTTGAATTTTATTTTTGAGTCCATCTAGTTAAGACAGATTTTTATATTGGCATTTATAAACGATTTAACACTATTTTCTCTCATTCTAATCTTTTTTTCTCTAATTCTAATCTTAAGAATCTTTTTCTCTAATTCTCTTTTTTTATTTTATATTGGCATTTTATTACGAAAATCTTCATAAATTAAACTCTAATGCGTATTTTCTGACCGAAATTGTTACAATAATATCTCAATAGGTTTTCTGCTATTCTGCTAAGATAATTTTACTGATTCACAATGCAAAAAAAGAAAATTTCATGATTATTATTACAATAATCTGAATACTTAAAGAGTGGGTAAAAATACTGTTTAATTTTTTACTCAAGGACTAGATGATATATTTTTTAAGCTAACTGCCAAATTTTAAGTAAGTCATTTGATAAGCCTCAACTAAAACATTTTAGCTTTATAGTTATAAAAAGCCCTTTTTTCTAATTTTTTTAAAAAAAGTTTTGGTCATTTGGTTTATGCAGATTTTAGAGATGTTTTTTCAATCTCTTTTATGCAAGAATGTAAAACTATGATTATATTAAAGTGCTTTTATTCAAAATATAAATTCGAATAAATTCACATACCTACTAAATCTTTATCTTTATAATTTTTGATGGTAAATTGATATGTCCTTTTACATATTTTCTCATAAGCCCTTAGTGAAATTTTATCTTTCTATCATTGTGAAGCCTTTTTATATTTTTTGCTCAAGGACTAAGTAATATATTTCTTAAGTTGACTGCAAAATTTTAAATAATTCATTTGATAAACCTCAACTAAAAAAATGTTTGCTTTTATTTTCAAAAAAACAACAACAACCCTTTTATCATTTTTAAAAATTTGTCCTTAACTGGTATGTGCAGATTTGATAGATATTTTTTCAATTCTTTTTATGTAAAAATTCAAAACTATGTTTATATTAAAGTGCTTGTATTCAAAAAATAAACTCGAACATAACGAAGAAATCTGTAGCTTTATAATTTTTGATGGTAAAGTGGAATGTCTTTTTACATATTTTCTCATAAGCCCACAGTGAATTTTTATCTTTCTATTAACAATATTCAACTACTCCATTAGATAAAATTTGTTTCTCTCTAGTGACTCATCAAACAGTTTTTAACTCTTTTCAGACTTTATGGCGACTTTTACGTTGATTTCAATGAAATCGTAAATCTTAGAAAAGCTTCCGTTGATTTTAATAGTCCTATCTCTTTGTTTACTCGCCTAAATTACCATCTTATTCATTTTAATCTTTGTTTAAGCATTTTTATGGCAATACTGAGAACAAAATAACTCTTAAACATGACGAATTTCACCTTCAATATCAAATCATAAGCCAAGAACTAAGCTGAACCAGAATGTAGCCTATTATTGCTACAATTGATAAAACTGTGAAAATGTTTAAAAATTATTCATTGTTTGTAAACAAGAAAAACTGATTATTCAAACAAAAGATGCAAAAAGTCTTGATTCCGTTCATTTATCTCAAGACATTAATGATTACTTTGCCATTCTCACCTATTCGATCACTATTGATCACTTCAGTCAAAAATATTTTGAATCGATTTATCCATCATATATCTATCGTACTTACATAATTTTGTCCCGCATTTAGATAATATAAAACAATAATAATAAACAAAATTTAATATCATATAAAAATATTCTAATCTATAAAGAGTAAATAAATACTTTCACGTGTTTTTCTTAAAATATTCTTTTCAAACGTATTAGAATGATTAATTTTGTACATGAGTGAACTACTTGGAATTCTTATTTTTTAACACATTTTAAGTGTTTAAATATATTAAACGTTTCAATTATACTTATTTATGTAATTATTTTAATGATGTATTATCCTAATTTATACAATTATTTTAAAACATATTTTGCAATCGATAAGAATTTTTTTTGTTTCTTACTATAACAGGAATTTGAATAATATGAATCATACAAATCAATTTTTAAGGAAATTTGGGAAACTCTGGTGTTAATGGTACTCTTTTAATATGAAAATTTATTTTTAATGTATAAAAATTAAATATTTAGGAACAATATGTGATAAACATCTGTTTAAAAGTTGAGCGGTGAAGTTCGAATTTATTTTTGGAAGCATCCTTTTTAGGCATTTTCGTATTATATATGCTTAATAATATTGTTTTTGGTTTTTTTTCTTTTTATCCTATTTGGCAACTTTTCCAATAAGCTGTTAAGAAAAAAAATTCTGTTCGAAAACCTCATTTCAAATTCTAATTTATTCATTAAATTCTACTTGTAAACATCAATGTTGTCATAGTTAAAAAAGTTAATGACTTTAAATTGTTTTTAAATTGCTAAACAGATGCTAAAGATATGCTAGAAAAACTAAAAAGCAAAATTGTTATTTTTGTTTTTCATGAATGGACTATCAAAACTTAAAAACGAAAAAAAAATATTTTCATAAAAGTGTGTAAGGATTATTTTTTATCCTTGTAAAGACAAATGTTTATCAGCAGCAACGGATTATAAAAAGGATATATAGCATGCATATCATGCTGTTGTTGTTGTTTCTTATGGCACCTACTATGGACAAGGTAGCTTAGGTATTCTATGATTTAAACCTATTTAAGCCTAATCAGCGTCTCTTATTTTGTATTAGCGCTAACTAGGGGCCAAAAGTACAACTTTTGCTTCTCACTCATTACTTTCGCTTGCACAGCCCCGTTTTACAAGGGGCACATTCACACACCTTGTAGTTAAAACGCAGGAAAACAACCATGTCCGAATCCGGAGCGCTAAGATCACGAAAAAGATGCTGTACCTCTATGTCAGGACGCCGACCCTGAATATTATTGAGAATTAAACAAAAATTATTATTCTAAGAAATTGTACATGGGGGCTTAAGACAGCATGAGTTGTTTTTTGCATAATTTTTTAATCACGGTGATCCAAATTTAATCATATATGGTTTAAATTCTGTTCCAACCATAAAACTTTTGTATTTGTTCAAAAAAGATGTTATTTTGTCACAAGTTGCAGTTAACCACAATAGTACAATTTCCAGTGAATTCCGCTTTTGCAGTATTTACAATTTACATAGGAGATTCGGCTTTTGATTATTTGATACTTGTGGTTGAATGAGTTGATCTATGTTTCTACAAATGCTCTAAAAAGGTATTCTTTGGGTTGAATTGTAAGTTCCAATCGAGCAATTTAAATTTAGCTGAACTGCTATAATCAGAATATAGCAGCTCAGCTAAATTTGTCGATTTTGCTATATTATGTGATCCTTCCAAGAGGAAAATCAGAACTCTATTTAATCCACACCTTTTAAATAGCCTCACAAGCAAAGGTCACCCATAGTGATTGCTATGCAATCGAACATACGGTTCATTATCTGTTCGTATGTAAAACGTTGCCATAGAACTTACCGCAAACAAAACCAGATGGGAGAGGGATTAACATTTTGTATAAATACAGTAGGCTTGCACATGACATGTCACTTACATCTCTGTGAATGCAGAAAAATACTGCCAAACATCCCAGTGCAATAACTATATCATTTGTACAATCGTTGTCAAAGACATACTAATACAGAATGAAAGAAAGTAAATATCAAATGAATTCAAATCTTCAAATAAATATCAAATCTTTCGTGATAACCAGGAATACATGAGAATACTGTCATTCTGATTTATGACAATTGTGTGTATTTATCTATCTATATTAATAAAAATGCAACTTGAAATGCGTTGCTAAGCGCAAAACTAGAGAACGGCTCGACCGATTCGGCTAATTTTTATTTTAATATTTTCGTTAAGACACGAGAATGGTTCTTATGGAGAGAAAAAATGAAAAAACTGCGAGGAAAATAGTTAAAACGACACTTTTCTTACTTTCCCGCCAAAAATGTTCATTTCCTTCCCCCACACCAATTGAGTTAGATAGCAGGAAGTAATAAATTATGATTTGTTTAGAAAGAAATGCGCGAAGACCGTTGGTTTTCATTTATAGATAACGGGATGTTTAAAAAAGAAAAAAAAAATAGTTGCTTTTATTATTAGTCTGTATGAATATTTAATCTATGCCTGCTCGAAATAAAGTCTGGGCAGGGAAGAAAAAAAGTAACAAAGCGAAAAAAAAGGTTTCTAAAAAGAAAAGTAGTGATTAAAAAAAGGAGAGGAAAAAAAAGAAAAGAAACGAAGGGTGTGTATGTGTCACCATTATTTCCTTTGTGCGCGGCATTTTCCGAGCTGTTTTTAAGCTTTCGCATCTCTCGAAAACCATTTGTGTCGTTATTTGTTTAGTGTGTTCACATTTATGAAAATTAGAATCTCCTTATTCTATAAAAACATAGAATTTTAGACCTTTCCCTCCACCATTTAAGTAAAATATCAATTCTGGGACAATCATTGCTCGGATAGAAAGAGAAAGATGAGTAGTACAATGAACAGAACATCTGAAGAAACTAATACTATAAGTGAATTATGTGATTATCAAAATTTGTTTGGTTTAAAAATAGTTTGGTGAAAAACCTGTTATGAGACACAGCTACATAAAATATTATATGAAAATTTTAGTGAGCATTAATACTGGCGAACCGACTGGTCGCCAAAGGCGGCTAGTAATAACATATAAAGATAAAATTATTACTCCATATTATAGATTATTCTACGGTAAGATTAGCAGTTTTTGCATGTGTGTTACTAATTTTCCATGGTAGAAATTTCAGAAGATTATCCATATTGCAGAAAATAGCATATTATGTTGCAGAATATTAGTTAAAAACACTGATGCTTTTAGCTTATGGCACATGTTTCCATCTTTGCTCTGGTAATACGAATAAGGTTTCATGAATTTTAAATTCTAAATCATATTTTGCTTGTGTTTAATACTCGTGAGGGTCTTCTATCAAATACATGTTCTGATATTTTCGAGGTGCTGATATATTTTTGTTCTATATTATTGTTTTATTATCAAATCATATTAACATAAAAATAATGTACCAAACACGCTTTTACTAGCTTATGAAATAATGTAAACTTCTAGACATATGATGCAAAACTGGTGTCTTGAAAAGAAGCATAATTAAGAAAATTGCAGCATTTGGAATAATTACAACTCCAATGGATTTATTTTTTATTAAACATTTAGAAGTCCACTTGCGGAACTAAGAATGACACGGGGCTTACAGAAGAAGACAACACAATATATAAAGACATAGCATACAGAAAAGCTACTCACGCATCTCTTCACTTGCACAGCTCCTTTTTACAGAAGAGGGTGAACAACCATGCTTGAACAGGGATTTGAATCCAGGACACCCAGATTATGGGGAAAACGCTCTACCTCCTTGCCAATAACCCGGCAATGGACGGTGAACATAGGAATTTCCCCTTTCTGATTATAGAAAATAAAAATTCGCTGACTCTTATGCATCAACGATATTTAAAAAAAATGAATGGCTAAAGTTGTACATTTGAGTAGAGTAATTCCCATGATCAAATGAATGTAATATTCAGTGTAATAATTTGAACTTTCTGATTCCTGAATCAAAAGAGCAAGGTAAAAATACTTTATTGATAAAATGTGATTATATTTGACAGAACAATTTTTTTTTCAACATCTGAGTTCCAAATACACTGAAAAACATACCAAAAGCATTGGGTATTTCATGAACATTTTTTTGAAAACAAATTATTCATATTTACTATTTAATCATCCATTCCTAGTTTCTTTAGAATTTATAATTTACTGTTTGTTGAAAACCTAAGTTAATTAGTTCAGGTAAATCGGCGCTTGTGTTAGTCAATGAATTATGAGTGTTTTCTGATTAGGACTATTATCTGATCAATTGTTGTTGTTGTTGTTTCTAATGGCACTTGCCTATGGACAAGCTCGCTGCTGGACCCAGCAGCAGATTTAAGCCGAATGAAGCGTCTCTTGTTTCAAGTAGCGCCAACTAGGGCCAAGAGTACGACTTTTGCTACACACTCATCACATTCGCTTGCACAACCCCTTTTTACAGGGGGGCACATTCACTCATCTCACAGATAGTACACAGAATAACAACCATGCCCGAACCAGGACTCGAACCCGGGACCTCCTGAACACGAGGCAGACGCGCTACCTCTGTACCAGCAAGCCGGCTCTGATCAATTGTAAGAAACTAGTTTACATCCAGCATATAGTACCTCGTGTTAACGATAAAATCATAAATTTTCCTTTAATTTTAGAGTTCTTTGAATTAAAAAGAATGCTATTCATTTCTGGAACAAATGTACCAGTCAGCTTAAAGCTGGCACATTTGCTTTAGAAAAACCCACGCAATTTCAGGACTCATATCAGTCTGAAGTACAAATTAGAAATTATTATGTACTTCTGTACTAGCTGTACAAAACCATTCATTATATTAGAATATGCAAAATATTTCAAATTTCCCAGACGAGGCGGAGCCGAAATTAAATTCTATTTATTCCAATCTCAAGCCATATGGTAGTGTCAGCTGCTATGAAAAGATTGATTGTGGTGTGGTATATTTTGGAAGAATTATATATTTCCCTCGGCTTAATTAAAAGTGTATCTAATAGGATTAGCTGGCATGGCAACACCTTGTTGTGGTTTTACAGCGATAGTGTATTTAACGACAAAAGTTGATTATTCTTTTTCTTCCTCCTTTTATTTTTTTTAAAGCTGTAGTGAACTTCAGAAGAAATTTCGAACTGGTAATCTGTAAGATATTAGAAATATTTTTGCTCTGAAAATAAAGCAAGATTTTTAATTGTTATAATAAAATATAATAAATGAAATATTATAAAATATATTAAATGAAATATAATAAAATATAATAAATAAAATATAATAAAATAAAATAAATAAAATATAATAAAAATTGGTATAGTAAAAAAATGTAAAAGGATTTTAGTTAAAAGAAAAACGCTAATGGGCTTTTTCTATATATACATTGCTTAGAACTCAATACTACCTTAAAACATTGCTCTAAAAAAGCATAATTTAATTATAGTATGAAAATATGGAAAGTATCGGAGATTGCTACGATTTTTGAAAATAATTTTTATTCACTAACAATATAAGGAAGGGCAGTATATCAAGACACATAAATGGTGGTATCTAAAATCTTTTATTGTAATTGTTTAAATTCAGAGAATATAGTATAACGTGGTTGTAGTTTCAATTTTTAAAAATTTTTACAGAGTATTTTATTTATTTATTTTATAAAAGATAATTTTCTCGTTAGCTGGGGCATATTCTTGCTTATTTGATATCTTTCTTAAACATAAATTGAATACATTTCAAGAGCCGGCGTTCTGGCACAGAGGTAGCGCCTCTTTCTCGTGATCTGGAATTCCCAGGTTCGAGTCCCAATTAGGGCATGGTTGTTCTTCTGTGTCCTATCTGCGAGGCATGTGAATGTAACCCTTTGTAAAAAGGGGCTGTGCAAGCAAATGTGATGAACGTGTAGCTACGTCGTACATTTGGCCCTAATTGGTGCTACTTCAAAAACAAGAGACGCTCGGCTTAAAATCCCTGACGGCCATCAGCGCGCTAGTCCATGGCAAGTGTCATTAGTAACAACAACAACATTTTGTGAAGTAGGCCTTAAGGTTGACAAACATGACCCTTTGCTTGAGAAACTAGCATATTTACTGCATAGAAAATACATACATAATTATTATAGCATATGAGCGACTTGAGCAATAAAACTGTAGAAAATAATGAAGTGCAATTTTATCAATTCTTAATTGATAAATTTGAAGTTTCTATTTCACGACTTTTTCGAAGTAACCTAAAAATAAAATTTATTCAGAGTTAAGATGGTGTATACTATTCTATATCAAATTTTAAATGAGATAAATGCTTAGTATAACTGCCCTCATGACACTATGGAATTCTAACTACTGATATGGTAAAATTTTTAGCACATAAAATGCAATAGATATCAATTCTGCCGAAATTGTAGCATCGTCCTGAAAAACAGCACTTTTTTTTTAAATGAGCCAATAACCAGACGTATAAAGGAGTCACTTCTGGAGAGCACAGTGAGCACTGGTTACTAAAAGTGCTCGTAATAAGATCCTTATTCATGAAATGTAGTTAAAAACATGCATTACGGATTATGCAGCATATTGGGGCTCGCCACTTTACATTAGAATTGCCAATATAAGTCCCTACCTTTATTGTAGTTGTGATTCCAGAAACGTTTGCAATCTGTAAAGGTACAAGAGAGCCGTCACAGAATATAACACCGAATATTTGTAGACATTCCTCAATGATAATTAGCAAAATGATGAATGTTGTCATGAATTATTAGCAGAAAACCAGTTTCTGGAAATTTTGCGAATTTCGTAGCTTATTCGGGAAAATTCCTTAACCAAAATACGATAATTCTGTACGTTCACTGACTCATTAGAACGAAATTAAATCTTTTCCTCCCACAGAATATTACCCGCATAGAATAAATAAATCATCAGCCATCTACCGAAGAAAAATGTGAAACCAATAAATGTGTAAACGTATTAAATGGTTTGAATAGAATAAACGTATTAGGAAATGTCAACTAATGCATCTCGTTGCATTAAAGCACCAATCGATATATATGGACTACATACTCAAAATCCGTATATTAATCGGTATATATGGACCATAAATGCAAAATCCTTTTATCAATCAGTATATACGGACTAAATAGGCAAAATACGTATATCAATCACACAAAGTCCGTATATCAATCGGATTTTGTTGCAGGATGCTCGAAATAAGAGGTATTTATTTCTAACCACCTTGTTATTTGCTAATAAAATGTAGTTGCTTTTTAATTTTCTTTTGATTAGTTACTTAAAAATTCATGTATAAATATGATTTTATTAAAAAAATATTTTACCTAAGTGCGAGAAAGTGCAATCATTTTAAATTGCATTAAGTTTCATTACAATGCAGTATCATTATGTTTCCTTACTATGTAATATAATTATGTTTCATTATAAGTCAATATAATTATGTTTCATTATAATGCAAAAAAAACCCTTTGAAGCAAGTGTTAAATGCATTACTTCAAGAATTAGTTATTTTGTTCTTTTAAGAAAAATTAACTAATTAATTAAAAATAGATTAGAGAGTTCCTTCTACTTTCTATAAACAATCAATTAATAGTTTTAAGAAAGTAAGAAAGAGTTAATTAATTCTTTTAAGATAATAATCTTTAAATCAATATTACTTTCTTAATAGATTAAATTAGAAGTAGCATTTTAATCTAATTTAATGTAAATTAGTGGAATTAATTTTAATCCCATTTAATGTAAGTAATGCATTACATAATACCCATTTAATGCAATGCAGTAAAATAATAGTATGCGATACTTCCATTGTATTTAAAGACACTGAAGGAAAATATTTCAGCAAACGCCATAATAAAATTTGTGGTCAAAATTCATTTCAGTTTTTCAAACAATAGACAAAAATAGGAAAGCTGAAAATAACTAAATGAAATTTCTCAAGTAGACTAAGCTGAGACTGTTAGCTTAGCTTAGCTGAAGCCTATTTTGAGATTACCCCTTTAACTGTTATGCATTTTATGTTCTAATTAGATGACGCCTTCTATTTCGCTAAAGCGCTAACTTACTAACAGTTAAATACTTAAACATTACTTGAGGTGTTTTGTTGACTAAGTGTAAATTAGTCAACAAAATATATAGAGTCTTTGAAAATTTTAATTTTAATTCATTAGATTAAGAAGCCAGTATTCGGCATACATGTTACCAATGGGATTGACAATTAAGTGGTCAAATCAATTATATTTCATCATATAGGCTCAGCTTTTTAAGAAGTTTTGCCCAATTAAAAATAAAATGATGTCGATAATATTACCGTATCGGATAACCTTAATAATTTCAGTATCTTCCAAAAATTATTGTTCAATATAATTGATGTTATTGATTAACCGTATTTATGTGAAATGTACAAATTATTTAATCATTAAGTAGAAAACTATAATCATGGACTAATTCTGATGCTTCTATTTACTATTTTCCATTTTAAATAATTTAACTGAGGATAATTTTTTTAAAAAATGAAATTTATAATCATTTTTTTTGTTTGAAAGGTTATATAAAGGCTTTACCCATCTTCAGCTTAATATACATTTGAGTTTCCCTGCATTATTTTGACCTTTTATTGCATTTTTATACTACCTAAGATAGAAAATAAAACAAGTTACTAAAGATGCAGTGAACCAAAAGCGATAAATAATGCATTGTTCACGTTTATGCAAAATTTTGTATTAAGGAAAACTCTTCAGCTTATAATAACAGTAAGTATACAATAATAAAAAAATTTGCTGCGAAACCTGATTTTTATGTTTATCTCCAAAGCAGATAGTTTGTATCTATGTTTTTTCTTTAAAACCCCTGGCTAAAGAATTCATCAGCTCATAACTTTAAAATGTCCTTTTTCTAACATGAAAACAAAAAGACTAAAATAATTTGAAGATTAAATATTGCACATTTTGTTGAGTATTTATATAAAACCTTTTCAAAATTGCTTTAAAAATATTTCAAGCTTTTAAGTTAAAAATTATTTAACCGTATGATCTTTTTGGTTATTAACAAGATCATTTACATAGTATATGGGAGATCGAGCTTCACTCGGTGGTTGTTATTTATTTATTGTAAAATCCTGGTATTTTGGAGATAATTAGAAATTAAATACATATTGATAACATATGTATATTTTTTAATCTTACCTCATCTCACATCCATAAGCACCATCTCTTAAAATTTTGACGTACCATTTGTTTATCATATGCAATATAGCAAGTACTATACAAATTACCAGATGGCGCTATCTGACATGAAAGAAGACTAAAAAAAGGCTTTAACACTTAGTTATAAAAGTTTTTCTTCTGTGTAAAATAGCGTCTTTTTCAGGAAAGGAACCTATATAGATAAACATAAAAAGCAAACCCATGCCGAAATATAAAATTTTATCAACATCGTTATAGCTGTTTCCGAGATATACGAATTAAATTTATACATATTTACAATAATTCAAATAACTGAATAACCAAAATTAAATAATCGAAATCTAATTGAATTACAAGCGTGATAACAAACTGCAAATGCATTGGAATCCGAAGCTCTAATCATGACTTTATCTCTGACACGTCTGTCATAATATATATATATATATATATATATATATAATATATATATATATATATATAATTTTTGAAGCATAGTTGTGGTCAAAGTCAGAGAGTAAACTTTGCATTTTTAAGTTCACTTCATTTCCATCCCGTGAGGTATAAGCAGCAAGGAGAAGGCACGTAAATTCACAGCGTGGCACAAAAACTGAATACATAGATCTTTCAAAAGAATTTATTTAGATCAGCAATTTCTTTTCCCTTCATTCAGAGAGGGGAAACCATTGACAATCAATTAAATAGAAAAAGTGAAATGGGATTAGGAAATAAGAGAATATTTTAAAATGAAGTTAATATAGGCTAAATCAAGACAAAACTTTGAAAATTATTTAGAATTGAACTTATTTATAACTTTAAAATATCCTTACTCACGCTCACGCTCACTCACGCATACACACACACACACTTATACAACAACTGCTCATTTAATGTTATAAGATTATTCAAGAAAAGATGGAAACAAATATTTGAATACATTTCAAATAAAAAAACTTATATGAAATGTTTTTTATTAAGACTGGGATTTATTTTTGTCATTTTGAAGACATAAATTGTCAATATAAATTATCCTAACTCAGGATTTGAGTCTCCTATGCCAGTCAGTACTGATTCGCAGCCTGTGTAAGAAGATATTGAGAAAATACCGCTGATGATAGGGTACTTGATAGGCCGGAGGGGAAGTTGCGAAAACATTTCGGCTGCTTTGCGATTCCTGTTCCATTAATGCGTGATTGAGAACGTTTCTCAATAGGTCATCAGGGTAGAAAAGGCATCTTCATTTTCTTGTTCTTTTATTTCCTCTCTCGCCTGCTGATTGAAGAAGAGTAAAAAGTCTTTTATCCTTGGATTTTGCCATTATTCGTTTCTAGTAGAGATGAATGCATCATTTTTGATAATAATTACCATATAAATTTTTTCCTATTCCTTTTCTTTCACAAGTATTTAGTTGTAAAATATTTCGACAGTAAAATTGATGGAACATGTCATATGAATCACCAAGTGACAATTTTTAAATTTTATTAGAGTTTTGTTTCTAATAAACAATAATAAAATGAAAGAGAAAAATTAATATATATATCCTTTTTTTCAGAGAGCATAAACATTCATTTTCATTTAAACTTTTATACTTATTTTTCTCTTAAGATGATGTCACATACTTGATTGAGTTGTAAAATCTTCCATTTTTCTTATATAAAAAACTATTACTTAATTCAGTTCAAACCCTATAAAACTTAGAAATTTTCCCATGAACAATAAAAAATCTTTATTATATTGAAGTCATATTCACTTACTTTCGTAGATTATATAGATATGGATATTTCATTAATAAATTCTACAACGATATGTTTTGCAAGAATAACAATGTAATAAATACTTCAAACATAGTTTATGCTATTATATTTTAAAAAATCGGTTTTTTTAAAGCAATTAAAGCATACACATGTAAAAAATCTTTAAAAATAAAGAAAAACGCTCTAAAGCATATATAATATTTTATGATCAAATGACTGAATGAAACGCCACGCAGCTGTCGTAAATCAAGGCATGAAATTTCATTCACAAATAAGAGTTTCAAAAATCCATTATAAAAGAACAGAATTACTAATGTAACTGCTGTTTTCCTTGAAAATGTAATTCAGAAGAGAGTAATTTCGAAAAATTATACTTATTTCTTCATTGCTTAAAACGAATATTCAGAGAAAATGGTATAAAAATGCTGCTAACTATTCAAAGAATCAACAGATACTAAGTAGACAAAATGCGTCAATAATATAATAAATACTAAGTGACAAAAGGCGTCGTATAATAAATGCTAAGTGATAGAAGGCTTCATATAATAAATACTAAGTGACAAAATGCGTCATATAATAAATCCTAAGTACTAACAAACACCAATGATTTTTAATGACTGTTTGATTTCTGTTTTAAAGCTTCATTCCAGATAACAAAAAATTCAATGGATTGATTCGAGTTTTTTAATTTTTTTATTTAACTATTTCAGATGGTTCCTTTCAATTCAACTAACCAAAAAACACAAATTTAGAACAAAGTTAATTGAAGCTTAGGCAATTTTTATCCAATTACCTTTTTCTAACATTAATAGCTTTAAAGAAATAAAATCTTACTGCACTTTAACGAAATTTGATTAAATTTAAGATTTAAAAACTTGGAATGATGTAAATATAATAATACTTGATATAAATATTGAGGATTTCTCTATGTAAATGCTCATGTATTAAAGAAATGGCTTTACTTTAGCCTTTATTCAACGAGATCTACTTATGTTCAATTATTAGATCAAAGAATTATTGATAATCTAGGCAATCAATCATTTGATCTTTGATAATTTTGAAGGAATTCAGCAGTAAAAACTTTTTTTTAGTAAAACTAATTCTAACCAGTTTAATTGACTGAGAAAAAACACTCTAGTATAATATAATCTAAAAAAGGATTAATTTACTACCCAAGTAAATTTCAAAGGAATATTTCTCGAAAAGTAGTATATTAAAATATTATAAAGTCAAATAAACTTCCATTCTTTGGAAGCAGACATTTGTCAGTTTTCAAAGTCATTCCTCAGTATGTGAATATTTAATGTCAAAAAAGGAATTTTAATTCGGTAATTAACAATTTGAATATTTTTTAAAAAATTTGGTTACACCTCATTTTTAAATAATATTTTTGTTTATTTTTACTCTTTTTTATTCGTTGGGGGAAAAATTAAATTTATGTTTTTTGATAGTATTTTAAGCTCTTGTATTTTCAATACATTAGATTAATGGATAAACTTTCCGAATTGTTGTATTACTAATTAGGAAACTCATAAAAGTTGGATGAATTCGAATGCGAGAAAACATTCCTTTAAAATTGATTCCACTGTCCAGAATGTAGAGAATTTTGTGGAATTTCTCTAATTAAAGATCCAGAATTTAAGTAGTCATGAGAATTACTTAATGCACTCTCCATTAATTTTGGACCTAGAACTCATATTAACTCTTCTGTGAAAGAAGTCTATATAAATTACAACAAGTTAAAAGTATTCTAAGAGATTTTAACATCTTTGAAGGTATTATAAAGCCATAAAACTAAGAAATATTTACTTAAAAGGTATCTATTAACAATATCATTATCATTACTGTCCATTTTGAGATCAAAAGTACTTAATTTTGATCGAAGAATCGTCTTAATGCTCCAAGTTATACTTCATTGATTATTGATTCAGTTGAAAAGTATTAGTTCGCTGTTTGTACCCTTTGATTTAGATGTGTGGTAAGAGAAGGTAATTAGTAATTTTTCTTGTAATATTGAATTCGGAGAAAATTTAAAGCGCATAAATGAAAAACAATTCACGTGCAATGTAATTGAATATTAGAGACAAGATTTTCACATTCATCATTTTTCTACAGTTATCCAAATAATCACATTTTAAATGCAATTTATAGATGATACTTTAACAAAAAAATTTAATAACTTTATAATAACTGGCTTTATAAGAAAATGAATACGTTGTAGCGATTGAAGGTCGCGGTTCGAACCTGCAACTCTTGGGCCAGTAGCCGAGTAACATAGCCACTATACCAAAAGTCGACTTCGGTATCGTAGATGTTATCTGTTTTATAAGGCTAATGCTACAAAGTTAAGATATTATAAATGAATAAAAGAATAGTGATTTAATTGGAGTATGGTCATAAATAATTTAATTTCGTTAAGAAGTATTTATAGTCATTAATTAAAATAAATTTCAATTAACAAATATTTATGATTGAGATTACATGACATTACTTGTTTTCGTTCTAGTGTAAATTAGAAGATTTAAACCAGCTTATATTAGGCATAATAAAAATAAATTTGAAAAAGCAAGTATTTATGATACGGTATTATTTGTTTTTGTTCTAGGGTAAATTAGAAGATTGTAACTAGCTCGTATTAGACGTAATAAAAATGAATTCGAATCAGCAAATATTTATCATTGAGATTGCATGGTATTATTTGTTTCCTTTCTAGTAAAAAATTAGGAGATTTAAACCAGCTTGCATTAAACATAATACAATTCCAAGTAAGTAATACATTGAAGCAAATGAATTTCCACTTAATCTAAATACTAGATAAAAAGAATACATTACAAGTTATTTGTTGTTGTAACTACTAACAAGATGTAAAATAATTGAAAAAATTTCATAAATAAAATACTACTAATCACATGAGTATAAAGCTTAAATAAAAAGGTATCGACACAGAACATAGAATATTGTGAAAACATAGCACATAACATAGAGATATAAAAGTGCAGATCATACAAAAAAAATTCTGTAACTTGAAGAAGGAGTTTTAGAATAGTGATCAGAGCTTATTGATATACAGTTTAAGTTCTCTTAGTTCTGCTTTGTGTATTTTCCGTTATGAATAGCAATGAATGTGATTGACAATCAAATAAGTGTTAATAGTTTGTGTTTTACATGTCATTGCATTTATTTGATTCACAAGTTCAGAAAGTTTATCTATTATGCAGGTTTCTCTGCGTATTTGAGTTCTGTCTTAGGCAGTTGTATTTTTCCATAAATGTAGAAATGTAAGTAAGTGAATAATTCAAACAGAGTAGTAGCTAGGTGGTAGCTTGAAAAGTAGTGCGATTCTCTATATTCTTCTGCTAATTATACGTTTTACATCTATGGAGGCAGATGTAAACGTAGTGAAGGAAACAGGACACCAATCAAACATCAGAAAGAAAATCAGCATCAATATACATAAAATGCTAGCATATGTGGCATGGAAATCGGTCTTAATGCTTATTGTCGAATGAAAACGGTAAAATTTAAACAAATATGTGCAGTGTTCGTCTTAGGATGCTGAGAAGTCTTTTCAACGATTCACTTTTCTAAAATGTAGTACACAGAAACATAAGCCGTTCTTGCATCCCTAAATAATCTCTGTTCACCCTAAGTAAGTTTATCATCTTTTGACCTCTTCCTTTGCTTTTTTTGACTAAATAAATACCTACTAACACATACGCAATAGCGAGAAGGGTTTCCGAATTCTAGAAATAATAGCAAAAATATTTTCGACTACTTTATCGAACGTCTTTATAGCTGCATTTATTCAATTTCTGATAACTTATCTATGAATCTAATTACGCTGCACTTATTTAGCTTCATTAACAGCTTATTATTGTTACACTTATTAAATACTGTAATATTTAG
The DNA here is from genome assembly GCA_026289955.1 of Argiope argentata. Lineage (NCBI taxonomy): Eukaryota > Metazoa > Arthropoda > Arachnida > Araneae > Araneidae > Argiope > Argiope argentata. Next base: position 18,557,268 of record JAOUZG010050968.1, read on the forward strand.
TTAATGGAGCTAAATAAGTGCTGCACTATTTAATAACAGCTGCACTTATTTAGTATCATTATTTCACTAAGCTATACAATATTATAATATATTCTATGAAGTTTACCTTTGATAAAAAGAATTTTATTCAGTCCAAGGAAAGAAGATGTAGAATAAATAAAGAAAGAGGTGTCAAACAAAAACTTTAATTCATCTTAAAAATAGGCATGAAGTTCGCATCTTTCATAACTATAATTTCCCACAAATGGCTTTTACATTATCTTTAAACTCAAAGACCCATCGTTTTAATATTCTCAATTTCTTTTTCAGCAAAGCAAGACTTTTTAATATTCTCAATTTCTTTTTCATGCAATTTATTTCTTAATTATTAATGACATTTTTAAATGCTGTCTATAAAAATAATATCTTTATGTTAAATTTTACTATGTTTTGTTTACAACGAGGCTTAAACAATGTAGGAAAATTTATTTTCAATTATTTGCTTATAATTACGATATTTCAATAAAAAATCCAACATTTCTATCAAGATTATCTGTAAAGGTTTTTAGTGAAATTCAAATTCATGCATCATAACATTTAATCACGTGTTTTTGCCAGCGTTGAAAATAAATTTTAAGAAAATGCCCTCTCATGACATTAACACTGAAATATGATTTTCATATTTATTTCGTAATATGTTATTTTTTTAAGTTTGCAGTCACTGTAATTAGCAGCTCATTGATTCAAACAAATCTTAATTTTTCTCACCTTCATCAAATAATAAGGTGAGAATGTCTATAAAACAGCTGCCTTATTCATGGTTAACGGGGTGAAAGGTCACTAATCTGGGAGAACAAGTTAGTCACCAAAGGTGGTTGCCATCGGAATATAATTTGAATTAAAATACTTGAAGGAAATTGCAACAGAGATTTTCTAAACAATAACATTTTTCATAGGATTCACTTTTTACTGAACTATAATGTGTTTATAGTGAAAGACTTTTACATTAAACATTCTTCATTGTAATTGCAGAAATAGATCTCCATAGCTTCTGATTGCATAACTTTAGAATTCAGTTCAGACGGATTTAATTTACTCGAAAATATTTATAAATGTTTACATTTTTTTGGTTTTCTGCTCTTTACAGCTGAACAATATCATTAAATTTCCTTTAAAAAAACTATATCCTTTTGCTGTGGAAATTTCTCGTTACAGATTAATGAATTAAATCTAAAAATTAAAGCAAGCAGTGATAACAGTGTGATAAGCTAAATTAAATGTAAAGGGTAAGTTTTGTTAATATTAAAAAGCATACGAAGATGATATTTATTACTTAACTATATAACATAACTATCACTTTCTTAATGATTTATTTGCAAAACTCAATATATTTGGAAGGTTATACTAGAAACAACCAAAGAATCAAATTATGCATATTAAATCTCAGCCTGCGTCTCAATTCTAATGAAAATGCAATAGAAATTAAGAAGTAAAACCAAGCAAAATCATAGATCTTATAAAGTTACCTCAAGACATAAATTGGTAAAATCCATATAATTGGCCTGATTTTTCTCTTGATTCAGCTAATTAAGTTTATTATTTATATATTAGATAAATGTATTTATATATTTTGTTTCAATATATATGTAACGATTTTCCAAGTATCCTCGAAATTAAATATTGGTTATCCTTGGAGCTAAATTCTATTCATTTTCTCTCTCAAATAAAATACTCCATGGTGAATGAAATATATTGTTATTTAATGGGAAATATAATCTCATTTATGATTTCTACATTTATTTATCTAAAGAAAATAGAAGCAAATATTTATTCTTATAAGAAGATATATATTCTTATAAATAAATAAAAATTAAATTTAATGTTATTGTGCATTTCATTAATCTCTGACAGACTTGTAGGGAGTATTTTCTAACAACCTTTCGTCTCAAAATCTCCCACGAGTTTTTAAATTATAAGAAATAAATTTCTTTGCCAAATTACAAACAAAAAGAAGTTGTTGTAACCAAAAAAATTGGGTTATGACTTATAACAATTATATATTTCTAAGTTACAGAGTCTATTTTCTTCTATTTTAAACTCATTATTTTTAATCTACTATTATTTCATTATGAATTAATAATTTTTTAACTAGTTTTCAAAACAGCAAGCATAAACTATTTTACAGTGATTGATAGTAAAATTGAAATAGTTACATTTACGAAATAGGTATTCAGAAGAGAAATATTCTTTTTCCTATATTTTAAGGCTATTAAGTATTCATTTAATCCCTAATAAAATTTTTGTAAATATGGACTTATTGAAGAGTGTATTTTACATACTTAAAAGAGAGGAAACGCCTGAGAGCGAAAATACTGAGTGCAATATTTCGCATCTTTTCAACTTTAAAATGGGACATTCAGCTACACTTTAAAGTTCCATTTATCGATTCATTTTTTTATTCAAAGCAAAACTCTGACTTTTTCTAAATCGTATGACATTTATTGAAAAAATTTATTCTGTCAGTATATTTTTTATTAAAGTTATCTGATATAAATTCAAGAATAAAGGAAAAAAACATGTTTATTCTACTTTACTTTTCCATAGTCCTTGTCAATCTCTTGTGCTCAACGATTGTTTCAGACACTTACTTTCATTGTTCGACATATCGTGACATTTTAATTAAAATCTACCTGAATTCAAGCAATTTAAAATCTAAAAAAATACACGTCCGATATTTTTAGTTAGCTCGATATCGTTTTTCAATTTTGCTCTTTCTCATCTTTTGTTCTCTGAGAGAAAAGTTCTATATTATTTTTATTTTTTTTGTGTGTATGTGTCACTGTTGTACTTCTTGAAGAGTATATTAAACGTTTTGAGATTTTTAAACGATCAATAAATCAGAAACAAATAAATAATCGAAGGTTACAAACTAACTGCTTTATCTTATCTTTAACTGAATTAATGAAGAGAGATAAATTCACTTTTTGTTAATATTGCCCACAGCATATTTTTTGGTATGGATTTGTCTTATTCCCTTTTCACTATTGAAAACTCATTAATTTTGTCCAATGTACTTCGTGTGCTTTCTAAAATTATCCTTTTTAGTTGATTCTTGGTATTTTTACGATAATCAATACATCCTGTTGCACTTAAGTATTTATCATTCGAATTTTTAATTTTTCATGTCAAAATGTCTAAAGCCATTCAGATTAATAAAAAAGACTCACACGCTTTAAAAAAATGTAACATCTGATAAGAATTTAATTAAATGTACAGTAATTAATTAATTCTATTTTCAGAAATTAATGATAAGGCGCAAAAAGGATTCTCAAAAATATTTTGCTATTAAGCTCAGTTTCGGCTTATTAGATCATGCCAATTGAACTTAGATTACAGTTCAGATTTTTCAGATTTATCTTATTTTTCAGATTTCCACTCAGATTTTTCAAATCACCCTTTGAAAACATAAATTTGCAGCATAACTGTTATCTTAAACAAAGAATAAATTATTGTCTTCGATTCTTCCTTATACTAATGTGTGTAGCAATAATTTGCAATTTGAGACAATAGTTTACGACGTTTCTTGCTAACATTTCAAGAATTCCATATACGTTTCTTTAAAGAAAAATTAAATGAAATTTCCTCTAAAAGAGTGACATCTGATAAGGATGTAAAAAATAATTCTATGTTCAGGAATTAATGGCATGAATCAAAAATGATTCTCAAAATTATTTTTCTACTAAGCTCGGTTTCATTTTATTAGATCAAAACGGGAGAACCAAATAAAAGTAATGAATAAACCAAACTATTTGTCACTTCCTGGCATTCAATAAATTATTTTCGAGTGGAAATCAATAAGATACATCTGTCTTTATGTGTCGCAATCTTCACAAGAATCAACCAAAATAGGGCAGGTGTCCTGGCATAAGGGTAGCGCGTCTACCCCGAGAGCTGGGCGTCCCGGGTTCGAGTCGCGGTTTGGTCATAGTTGTTCTTCCGTGTTCTATCTGTAAGTTGTATGAATGTGGCCCCCCAGTGAAAATGGGGGTGCAAGCGACTGTGATGAGTAAGTAGCTAAGTTGTACTCTTGGTTCTAGTTGGAGCTACTTCAAAATTAGAGAAGCTCCTTTCTGCTTAAAATTCGTCGATGCCTCGGGTAAGCTTGACCAGGGCAAGTGTCCTTAATAATAATAAAAATGAATACAATAGTTCTAAACAATTTGGGTGTGATAGATGAAATTTGGTTATATGGACTTTACACGATCCATTTTTGCTATCCAAGTTCCACCTAGTGGCTTACCATCTGTCAATCTGTACTTTTGCATTCGCGTAGAATCGATATTTAATCATAACAGCTTTATTAAATAGAACTTGTTTTTACAGTTTAATATGTAAAGTCTAAAATTTTATTAATTTTTTTAACCAAATATGTTGTTGTTGTTAATAAGGGCACTTCTCATTGGACAAGCCCCGCTGATGAAAGCATCAGTAGATTTAAGCCTAATGAGCGTCTCGTGTTTTCGAAGTAACGCCAACTAGGGCCAAATGTTCGACTTAGCTACACACTCATCACACTTTCGCTTGCACAGCCCCTTTTTAAAGGGGGGGGGAACAGTCACGTATCTCACAGATACCATACAGAAGAACAACCATGCCCGAACCGGAGCTGGAACCCGGGACTCCCAGAACACGAGGAAGACGCGCTACCTCTTAGCCAGAGAGCGTGCGGCCAAATATGTAGAAGGGTTGATCCTCTTCCGATCTGTATTCGTATACATATATAATAATTCAAACCCACAATGAATTGAATAAATGAAATGTGGTCTGCATTTTTGAGAATACAATTTTAATTCTATATCAGTCCCTGGGATAAAGTCATTGGAAAATATTTGTCCAACATATGTATTCGATTTCCGGATGGTTGTATATTTACAACTGCCAGTGATTAAATCACGAAAACACATGCCACAGATCAATATTTCGTAACTACTGCTCACCAATGCCATATTATTAATTAACTAGTACTGGCTATCTTTACTATATTAAAAAGCATTCATCTCTCCCGTGGAGGACTTCGGAAATAAAATTATGAGTATTCATGGTGCTCATAGCCTTAACCAAGGACTAAAATTTTGTTCATTGGGAAGTTTGATAATACATGCTGTGTATGTGATTTTATTATTCGCAATTTTTTTCCTGTAGTTATTTTATTTGTATTTTTAATTCTTCATATAGTAAATATTAATTAATACCGAACATAGATCAGTGTGATCTAAATCATTTGTATACTTGGAATGTGAGTGACGCCCACTTGAGATTTTTTTTTACTGTAAACACTTCAACTAGAGTGTTTTAGTGAAATGGTGCAATGAGTCACCGCTCGCTCTCCGTTAGCGGCAAAATGCATTATTTGTTCGCTCTTTGTTAACGGCAATTCCTAGATTTAAATCTATATTATGTGTTACCATATATGTATGTGTATGATCATCGCCCATGTGTTGTTATATATGTGTGTGTGGGTGAAAATAAATAAGAAAAGGTCAAGAAAGCATCTTTCCTGGGATTATACACCTCCCTCCCCCCCTGCTATACATGTTTTAGAGAATATTCGAGAAAAGTTTGAAGAAATAACTTCTAATGGTTTTATAGATAGTTCAACATGTATACAAGTAGCATTTGTACCTTTTCATAGTATTATTTTTAAAAAACAGGCACATTTAAAAGGTTAAACAACCAATTAGGTTTTATTGTTTTCATTCCGCAACATTTATGTTATGAAACAAATGTAGCAATCTTCTAGCTATTTCTAAAATTAAATATTGATTACTTTTGAAAGCAATTTCTATATATGTGTTGCCTCACAAACGGAAAATTCCATGGGGAACGAAATATTTTATCTTAGCTTATAGAAAACACTGATATTTATGATTGCTCTAAAAGTAAGTAAGGCAAGAGAATCACGAAGAATACTCTCAGAAATTCAATTAAAAACATAAATTGAATGATATTGTTCACGTATTTGGTTTCCGATGGGATTATCGAGAAATATTCTTCGCATTTCGTTTTCTCAATATGCCTTACCAATTAGAAACGTTTTATATTACAAACCGATTGTTACAAAGAAAACATTAGGGAAATATAGTGTAAATTAAATATGCATTTGACTACGCAATAAACATTTTTGCACAATTTGAATTTGATTTTTGTTCAGTCAGATATAATTTCTAAGTTAAATCGTAATACGCTTTCCTTGTTTATTCCCAAATGTAATCTAGCATCTGAAACTTAAAAGCGATTTTGTGGCAACTTATTATAGAAAAGAGGAATTCATAATGACAATATTATTAAAATATAATTTTCTTTAATTATTTAAGTTAATTAATCATATTATTCACTCTAAATAAATTCCTTTACAGATACGACATCAATAAGAAGAATATTTCACATTCTTGAAAGACTAGAAATTTTCGGTGCTGAGCAAAAATATTAAGCACTAACACACACTTTTTCTAGTTTTCCGTAAATATTAAGTAACATTATTAAGTTATAGTTAAGGATTCTTTTCTTTCACGTAGAAGAACTAAATCATACGATATTTTTATGAAAAAAAAAATTCGTCAGAATATTTTTAATAGCATTAATCTGATATAAATTCAAGTGTCAAATAATAAGCAAACATACTCATCTATATATATATATATATAGCGCAAACGTATGTGACACAAGGGCTAGGATTGCATGGTTGGTAAGGAGATGCATTCGCATCCCTTGGATGGCGAGTTCTAACCCACCAGCCGAAGACTTTTCATGTGTGTGTGTGGGGTGGCTGGAGCACCACACACACACACATCAGAGGAGATCGTTCTCCTTTCGAGATCTAAATTACTATCTGTGGATGAATGAAGGAAAAACATGATTGAAGTCTACCCCCGTAAAAAGGATTTGTGATGTGTGTGAACTAGAAGTCAAATATCTGACCTCGGGTGCTCAAGGACCTCAGAAGCTACTGCATCCCTCCTTCCGTTGTAAAAAAGCGGAACACGAGAACAACAAGAACGGGGAACAAAAATCCCTCTTATTACTTAATGTCGAATGGCAACAGTCAGTAAACGACCGTTTTACGGATTTCAAGCTATTTTATTAAACATTTTTATAGTTTTTTGAATTCAACGCCTCGCTTAGCTAATTAATGGAACTGCAAAATATTTTTATAAATATTCTGAAGAGGGTTGTTCTTGTCACCAAAAAGCCCATTTAGCCTGAAGACGAAAATCTGAAAGAAATAAAAAAATTAGGCTTCAAACAAAACGATTAAGAAGTGCAAAAATATTCTTACAGTCGCTAGATGGGTAATCGTTATGATTTGCCCGTGAAAATTGATGTTCATATTTTCAAAAAATGGTTTTTATAGTATCTTAAGACGCAGAAATCTGCCTTTTTAATTATATCAATTTCTTCTCCATAAAATTTCTCTTTAAGTTTACTAAAAAGTTTTTATTCAATTTGATACACTATCCGAAGGATGTTTATAACATTTAGATGGAATTCAAATTCATACATCAGAAATTTAAATCATTTGCTTTTGTGAATTATTAATTCTAGAGTAAAATTTTAACATCCACTTTTATTTAATAATATATACACTTTTTAATTGACAGTAAATTGGTGCAATTGTATTCATATTTATCATCGTATTAAATAAGGTGAAATATCTGACATTTAACATTATTAAAAATCTACAATCTAGGTAAACAAATAAATCGCCAAAGATGACTAGTATTTTTAATTTTAACATTGAAGGCAAATTTAGCATTAAAAATTACTGCCTGTTTCATCATGCAGACAAAAATACAATTATTATTATTTAAAAATAGATCAACCTTATTAAATAATGTTTATCTAATTGATTACATTGATTATTGGTGATTCATATAAACAGATTCCTAAAAAGCCTTTCTAATATGACAATTAGTGTTTAAAAATCATTTTATTCATCAACTTTTATACTTCAAACCTATGCTAGAATTTGTATTTCTTTATCTAACTAGGGGGTCGAAAGAGAGAGAGCTTCTTATAGACTCCACACTTGTATGAGATAGTAATTTATACATTAAAAATCTATCAAATCTTAATTAAAGTTTCCTAAAAAAACTTACTTAAGAAGAAGTTTCATTTCAACATATTATCTCGTAATTATTTAATTTTTTAAAAGCGTGATTTTTTGTGCTCATTAAGAAGAAAGCCTATTGTTTTGACTTAACAAGCTTTGTTATTAAAAAAATCTGTAAAAATTAACTTCATACCATAATTACTGTTTTACCGGTATTCTTAACAATAATTCAATTTTTCTTATTTAATTTCTTTGTCTGAGAGAAGAGTTTTCGAATTTGAAAGAAAAACTTTTTTTTCTCCTTCATCTGAGACTTTTATTTATTTACGCTTAAAGAATTCTCTGTTGAAGAGTTAATTTCTAAACACTATTTTTAACGGCTTTTCAACTTCTGATAAAAAAATAAGGGATTTTTTTTTCTAACCTTGGAAATTCGATGTTTCGATATTTTCAGGAAAAAAAGAATAGTTTTTTTTAAAAAAATTGTGAGTGAATTAGTTAGCTGTACATGCCATAAATAAAAATGTAGATAGAAATAAATATACCAAACTCAAATTTCTTAATAAACTCCACAAAATTTATTTCTTTATTTTGAATGATTTAAATTAATTATAACTCTTTACAATTCTTCTTTAAGGTTAAATGTATTATTTTTATGCTTGGGGAGTTCATAAGACTAAAAAAAATATTTTTTTAACTTTCTGATTGGTGAGTTAAGTCAAATATTATCAGTAAATAATTATGAGAATTTTCGCATCGAAAAATGTGAATTTTTATTTTACTTAAAAACTGAATATAATGTTAAGAGAAGAAACCTTCAACGTACAAGGCATAAAAGCGGATTTAATCTTTAGCAGATTTCCAGAAACGTTTAAAAAGTTCTATTGACTAGTTGAATTTGATTTTTTAAAACAAGCTTTACCACGAATTTGGCAATATTGCTAATAATACTTTGAAACTAAGTTTGTTTTATCTTAATTCCATAAGTAAAATCTGATGAATCATGTAAATGTTTTTCAGATTGAAATCAATTACAAAAGAATATAAACCATGTTTATTTTGGTTTCATTTTCAGGAAATGAGCTACTTACGTAAATTTCAACATTCCAACTAAAACTCTCATTTTCTTTGAAATAAAAGATGATTCAATTTGTGTTCGGAAGTGTTCAAAATGCTCAATCCCCAATTAAATCAGAAAATTATATAATTCTAGCAGCATTAACTTTTTCCAAACTTTCTCAAAACTTGGACAAACCCTTCAGTCAGGATGTGTCGCATTATTTTGCAATTAAATATTTAAATACAGAAATCCAGAATCGTGGTAACTGCTTAATTTTTTCATTCTCGTTATTTCGTCGTAATTTGCAGTTCTTGACTGCTAGAATATCGCAAATGATCATATAGTTTCTATAAACTGATGATTACTCCATTAATATCTTGATAATATTGCCAAAATTAAGCATAAAATACATAATTCTTAAAAATTTTCAGAATGATTTGAAGAATTCTTCTGTACATATGATTTTTGAAGAATTCTTCTGTGCATATGATTTTTGAAGAATTCCTCTGTACTTTTGATTTTTGGAAGAATTCTTCGGAACAAATGATTCTCTAATAATTCTTCAGAATAGATGATTCTTAATTAGCTCTCCGGAACAGATGATTCTTGAAGACTTCTTCAGAATAGATTACTCTTGAAGAATTCTCCGAAGCAGATGATTCTTAAAGAATTCTTCATAATAGATTACTCTTGAAGAATTAACCGAAGCAGATGATTCTTAAAGTATTCTTCGGAAAAGATTATTCTTAAAGAATTCCTTGGAACAGATCATTCTTCAAGATACCTGAAGAACTTTTCAGAGCAGATGATTCTTGAAGAATTCTGAGGAACGGATGATTCTTGAAAAATTCATATAATAATACTTTTCAGTAAGGCAGTAATTCAAGATTTCTTTGTAAAATTTTTTCCTTCTCTAAAAGGACACTTCTGATGTTAGTTAGTAAATACAGCTCTTTTTGAATGAAAGGAGAATATACATTAAAGTTTCAGTTAAAAGAAATAATAAGAATGTATTTGTGGTAAAGGAATCAGCAGTATAATTAAAATACTTTCTACACAGGCGTAATGCTAAAACTTTATTTATGAGATTTTCTTAAATGTTTGACGGATGTTTCTGTCACAAAAAATATTCTATCTTTTAGTGCTACATTTGACAAATATAGACACACTGAATAATATTTTGCATGAACAAAAACCTTATAATACATATATTGTTATGGCAGTAGCATTTTATATACAAGACGTTGTTACAACCTTGGATAACGAAATAGTCCCTTTCAAAAACTCCTCTTTTGAAATTTTGGTTATCAAAGTAACAAATATTATTTTAATGTATGTACTCTTCTTTAACATCTAAATACTTGTTTTCAACTTGTTGAAACATTTTTTTCTTACTATACAATTAGAAATCGCATCTAGATTACTCTCATTCTAACTCATTATAACATTCATTATATATAGCACAAGATATTCTACATCTGTATAATGTTGTTAGATATTCTAAAAGTTGGCCAGTATTCTAAAAATTGGCCAGTATTGGTAAGATATCACATCAACAATAGTGCTGGTCATTTTGTGCCAATAGTGAAATCTTTTAAAAAACAAACAGTACAAATGCTTGAATTATGAAGAGTATATTCGAATTATGCCGATGAATTTTCTTTAGGTTTTCTTCTGTTGCACCAGTTTTGTTAGAACCAAAGAAAAAAGAAAAACATGGATCAGAATGTAGCACCTTTTGATCCAATCTGCTGATTTAACCTTTCCATAACGTTACATGTATTATTCATTGTTTTTGAAGGAAATTAACATATTTAATATCCTTTAAATTATAAAAATACAATATAAAGTTAGAGTTTTTCTATGAGATTACTCAATTTTATTGAAGTAAAATTTTAGGGTTTTCACGGAATCTATATCCTTATTCTTTACCTTCTTCCATCTGCATATTTAAAATCTTAATGGAGACACTAAAATGGATATTGTGTCAGTGTCAAATTTCAGACGATTTCACATTTCCGTTTACATAAAATTCATTAATTATTTCCCATGTAAATAAATTAAAGACCATAATATTCATTATGCTGATGAATTAATGAATATAAATAAAAAGAATAAAATTATGCATAACAAATTAAAATCATGCACATTTTTTAATTTTAATAATTTTTTAACCCTCTTGCTTCTCATAATACCAAATTCATAGTTAGGTATTGTTCTTTTATGATTAATAACTCTTAATCTTGTATAATTCTCTGAAGTCTTCATTTTTGAGAAATCTCTTTTAGTCAATTTATCAACTTTATGGCGTAAAATGACTTACTAACTAGTGATACTAATGATAATAAATGATATTGGACATCATTCTGATGCATTATTAATCTATTAATCTTGTTTTTATAATAAAAATTATGTAAATCATAACCAAACCAAACCAAATATAAATAATAAAAAAATGAATATGTTTAATTACACGGGTTTAAAAACGAAATTTCAAGAACGAAAAAAATATATCTTTAAAATTATTATCCAATTATTAATGAAGGAAAATGTTCAATTCTATATGATTTTAAAAAAGCTAAAATTTACATTGAAAGAATGATGATAAAAACCCTCTACAAATAAGAGTAATATCCTTTTTTCAACGTCGAATAATAGTTTTTTGAGTGACGAACCCAGATTTTGTTTATATTTCTTTTATTTTACTCGTTATTTCTTATTTAACATCAAATCTTAACTTGTCAGTTCTAGATAATATGCATAAGTAAAAAATTAATAGTTTTATCCCCATAAAACATTTTTTTGTATATCTAAAAAATGATGCATAATTCTAACAATCAAAAAGATAAGCGAAAGAATTTTAGACAGTCTAAATTGTTGCGCAAGATTTTGTTTGATTAGAAAATAGCTGTCAAAAGTAGAAAAGAAATACTAACCAAAACAATAAGTCTATCATAACAGAAAAAACATTTATTTTGAATTGAGGTGAAGCCCGTGATTAGTAATAATTATAAAAAAGACAGACGAAAGAATTCTAAACTGTCTAGACGGTTGACTAAGACATCCCTCCTCAAAAATAATATCAGTGAGTTAAAACGTGTTTACGCACATGCATCTTGTTATCCGAATTTCTGAAGGATGTTTTATTCAATTAAAATTAATTATGACGTTTAGATAAAATAATTATTTCCATATATCAATTTAAAAATGGGGCAATTATTTCTTATAAAATTTTACTTAATGCCAATCAGATATCTGGCGAAATAATGAGAATTCTGCAGTGTAGACGTATGTTTACATTAAGCATAAATTTTACTGAATAAAATAGCTGACACTTTAGACGATGAGTAATTGCTCCATATTTGAATGTAAATTTGTTTTAGACAATTTTAGACTAAGATAAGAATAATAATTTCTACAAGATTTTTTTTATATCTCTCATATTTGACTTTCATAAACCAAATAAAATAAATAATAAAATAAAAGCGGACCTTAAAAAATTTGGTTTCTAAACGACTGTGTAAAGGAGTGAAATTTGTAATTTTAGTTAATTGAGGGCATAGAGTAAATAAATAAAAAAAATTTCATGGCTGTGAATTTCTAAAAGTTAATTGTTTATATAATCATCTTAAGGTAATCGTTATCCTCATGGAACATCGATTTCTTTCACTTTCTCTCTTAATTCATTGTTTCAAATGTTTTAAGACGTGATGTAAGATAAAAAAGACTTCTTAGATTATATAATAGATGCTATAAATAGAAGAAAAAAAGGGACTGTAGTTTTCAGCATTTTGGCAATAAAATAGGCATTAAATTTTTTTGCGAGAGAAAATTAAAATTACGGGAGAGGATTAAGGGAAGTGTAAAAAAAATGTATTAAAATGCTATTCAAATAAGTCATTAAAAAACTAAGCTATTTAAAGAGTAATAAAGGAACTTTTGAAACCTGAATTTTATTTTAATCCATCTTTAAGTGATGCTTGGATTATTAGAAAATGCATTTTTAATTTTGTTAAAAACAATTCACAACTATTTGCAACATCAGGTTTCTTATTTTATAATACTAAAAAATTTCTTTATTAAAATTCAGAATGTGCACTTCATTGTGGAGCAAATATTAATTTAGAAAAATTTTTATATTATTTTCCTTCAGGGCACTAAATACGAGTAATTCTATAACCATGGATTAAGCGGGCTTTAAATTTATAAAAACTTTATTTTAAACAACTGAATATGCTGTAGAAATAAAATTCTTGTTCTTTATTGTTATTGGTGTAGATTCTCCCATTCAAGTACACAACCTTTTTCAGGATTTAAATAATACATCTTAGAAACTATTAAAGGAAACAAAACGTGTTTTTTTTCTTCTTTCACTTAGAAAAAATAGATGTATTTATTTTCCCATAAATACATATTTTGTGAGAATAAAGCAGTTTTGCTTCTCGATTTTCTTTTAATATATCCTGCATAATGACTTCTGAAAGTAATTTTCTAATTTTAAAACTGATATTTGATTTTAAAAAAAGAAATAAATAAAGTAACATTATTTCATAACAGAAATAATTGGATTTCTTTATTCACCATTTTTGGGGAATAAAGAAATCCAAAAGAGATCATTACATAAAATTAATATTATCACGTTTTACTTCCTTATATAAATCGTGAAAAGATAATATAAAAATCACCCAAAAATTCAACTCCAGAATTTAACAAATCTCCGCCTTTTAGACATTTTTGAGTTCGAAAAACCTGTTTTGGTTTTCGAATTTGAATAATATCTGTTCAGAAGAAGTCTGTTCTGTCCTGTTGTTTGAATCCGAGTTATAACAATAACTTGAAAACGAAAAAAAAGCTAGATAGGTAAGATTCGATAAACAGATTTAGCATTTATAATGTATACGCCTTTCGAGTTTTGAATTAGAGCCAACAATGGCTATACCGTCTATAGGTCGGTATTTTTTAAAATGTGTAAAAGTGGTAATTCAAAAGCGTACCGATTTAAGAATATCAAATTTGGTAAGGCTAAATACAAGTGTAGTTTTGATTCAATTTTGTTGTTGTTGTTTCATTCGGTTTGGAAAAATGCACTTAACACAATTTCAATTTTCATACACTATTACAGATACACTGAAGTGACAAAAGTCATGGGATAGCAATATATTCAAATATACAGATGGCAGTAGAATCGCAGCGAAAAAGTATAAATGCGCAGTTCGTTTTCCAGAGCTTTCATTTGTGTTCAGGTTATTCATGTGAACAGGTTTTTCGTGATTTATGGCGGCACGATGAGAATTAACAGACTTTGAACGTGGAATGTTAGTTGGAGCTAGACGCATGGGTCATTCCATTGCGGATATCGTTAGTGAATTCACCATTCCGAGATCCAGAGTATCAAGAGTGTGCAGAGAGTATGAAATTTCAGGCATCCCATCCCATCATAGACAGCGCAGTGGGCGACCACCCGCACTTAATGACCGAGATCGCCGACGTCAGTGTAGAATGGTCAATGTTAATAGACACGCAACACTTCGCCAAATAACTGCAGGAATCAATGTGGGACGTAGGAGGGACGTGTCCGATAGGACTGTGAGCGAAATTTGTCTTCCTTGGGCTATGACAGCAGAAGACCGACTCGAGTGTCTTTATTGACAGCACGACATCGCCTGCAGAGACTCTCCTGGGCTCGTGAGCATATCGACTGGTCCCTAGACCAGAGGAAAACCGTGGCGTTGTCAGATGAGTCACTATTTCAGTTGTTACGAGTTGATGGTAGACTTCGAGTGTGGCGCAGACCCCACGAAGCCATGGACCCAAACTATCAGCAAGGCACTGTTCAAGCTGGTGGTGGCTGCATAATGGTGTGGGCTGTTTTTACATGGCATGGACTCGGTCCTCTGGTGCAACTGAACTGATCATTGACTGGAAATGGTTATGTTCAGCTTCTTGCAGATCACTTACAGCCATTCAAGGACTTCACGTACCCACACTACGATGAGATTTTTATGGATGACAATGCGCCATGTCACCGGGCCAGAACTGTTCACGATTGGTTTCAAGAACATTCCGAACAATTCCAGTGCTTGATTTAGCCACCTAGATCTCCTGATATGAATCCCATCGAGCATTTATGGGACATCATCGAAAGGTCCGTTCGTGCCCAAACTCCTGCACCATCCACACTTTCACAATTATGGACGTCTATACAGACAGCATGGCTCAATATTCCTGCAGAGGACTTCCAACTACTTGTGGACTCCATGACTCGTCGAGTTGTTGCACTTCGCCGGGCAAAAGGAGGACCGACACGATATTAATAGTCATCCCATGACTTTTGTCACTTCAATGTATATATGGGATTGAAAGGATCATATCGGATCAGTATAGATCCTTATGCCAAATTTGTAGAAGTCTACCAAATTTTGAATAAAATCTGTTTAGAACCTCCTGCTCTTTGAATATGAGTGCAAACGATAACTACAAAAGGAAAAAAGCTAGATAGGTAAGATTCGGTACACAGGTGTACTATTTTTAACGTAGACACCTGTCAAATTTTGAGACAGGACCAACAACGGATAGACCGTCTATTGGTCAATATTTACAGAAATATGTAGAATCACTAATTCAAAAACGTACCATATTATATCGAAACTATAATATGTCAGAACCATTTAAGGTGTTGTCTGGTATGACAAGTTTATAATAGAGAATGCAAGAAAATTTTAGGGAGACCAAATACCGCAGGGTGACAATACTTAATAAAATGACTTTTGTCGCTATCAAAAATAGTTGCTCTTGAAATTTCTTGATCCAAAGTGAAATTACCGAAAATTATCAGAACTTTTCACTTCGAATTTATTTCCTAGATGTATTGTCGGGCTAGTCTTGCTTAAATAATCCGTTTCGAACCTCTGCAATATGTTTTAGAGGCAGATAACACTTGTAACCATGGCTGAATGAGATAAGAATAACGTCACAACCTTTAACCTCTTATCCTAGCTTGCACGCCTAACATTCCAAAACAGTTAAATTAGTAGACATAGTTTCCTTAACGTCAAATACTAGATATCATAGATTTTGATACTACATACATCAAGCAGACGGATAGTAATTATAAATGCATATTAAACCAAAATTTATTTCTTCCCACCGTAAGAATTATCGAAAGTGGCTCATTCAAGTATGCATTTATGGGCATGTGTTCGCAGTTCGTTATAATGAATTATATAATTTGAACCATTATTATTTATGGTTCGTAAACGTATACTTAGTTTTGTTTTCTCTTGCCACATTTATAAATCTCTACAAAAATAATAATTAAGGCTTTCTATAATTTTATTTAATTGTTCCAAGTCATTCGAAAAATGTATTTCTTATGAAACTAACACTTTCAGCATTATCAAGGATGTATATTTGCAATATTATTTTTGGCATTTGATAGTAATAGGATTTCGCGTTGCTGCATTATATCCTCGAAATGTAATTTAGAATAGGGGTAAATTTTTAGTTAAGAATTCAAGAAAATGGTTCGTTCAAGTATGCATTTGTTAGCATGCGTTCGCAGTCATTTTTGTTTTCTCTTGTTATATTTATAAATCTCTACAAAAATAACAAGCAAGGCTTTCTGTTATTTTATTTAAATGATCCAAGCCATTCGAAAAAAGTATTTATTAGGAAACTAACACTTTCAACATTATCAAGGATATATTATTGTATGATTTCTGGCATTTGATGGTAATATTATTTCACGTTGCTGCATTATATCTTCGAAATTTTATTTAGAATAGTGATACATCTTTAGATAATATTACTAATAAATATTAATCATACTTATCTTTAAAAATCAAAGCTTTTGAAGCTAAACAATTAAAAAAACTCTTTTGATCAATTATATTAGGTATTTTCTCTTTTAAGATCAAACCATTTCATGAATGGTTTTGAAGGCAATCTTAGCAATGAATTGAAGCATTGAATCATAAGGTTTCATTAAATAAATGAAGCCCTATAAATGCTACTGAGCAAAAAAAAATCAATTTTATTTCAAAAACATTTTTATCTATCAAGCTATCACTACAAAGAAAGACACAAAACTACCTTCTCTGCAGTAATGACAGTAAAAGAATTAAACAATCTGCTCTTAATTTATTGAAAATAAATTAAATTTTTTCGTTAATATCATAGCTTAAACTTATTTGAATCTATTTTGCATTCAGATATTATAAAGCATGATAAATTAAGCTTTTTAGGCAACTGGGTTTTTTTTTCGTGTAAATTCTCACAGGAGAATCAAAACTATTTTAAATAAAATGCTCTTACTTTTAAGGTATTTTTTCTAAATTGACATAATTCATCTCTCTTCTCTCTCATTATGAGTGAATGTTCTGGGAGTGCTATATCTTCATAATATATTTTATGAGTATTAAAAAAAACTGCTAGCATGTATGAAGAAATGTTTTAAAATATTCGTCAGTTTTAGTTACCGGATTTATATGGAATTACTACTACTGTTTCAGGAAATAAATTCTGTAAGAATTAAAAGGGAAATATGTTAGTTCATATAATATACATTTAAAACAAGGATTTTATGTAATCAGTTTTATCGCAATTTACCTCGTCAATTAATTAATTTGGCATTATATGGTTTTTATGAAAATCATAAAATTATCACTAAGAAGTGCGGTCCAAACTCGGGAAATAGTTTGTAAGAAAATAACAATAACCGAATATATGGCTATAAATAGAAATATATAAAAAAGTAGAAGCGAACAATAAGGCAAAAAATAAAATGGAAAAAACATTAAAGTACCCAATGTCAGAAACAAATCCTTGTCAATTGATTTCCATTTGAGATACCACATTCAATTTCTTCTTTCAGAAATATCTGGTAATTGAAAACATGGGCGCGATGCAATTCAGGTTGTTGTCTCAGCAGTATAAACCATAAAAAGAATTGTGGATCAAATATAAGGATAGTATTTTGATTAAAAGAATGTATCCTATGTTTACTTTTGCATTCAGAAGAGCGTAATTATACGAAATCTGAAAACAAATTACTTTTTTATGCGGGTAAGAATGATCTTGAAGAATATTTTATGAGAAGTTTGTTCCGACCCTCTAATTCATTCAAAGCATTTTATTAACCAGATTTGATTCTATCTAATGAAACATTTTTTTTTTCTTTTATTAAAAAAACTCATATTTATTGTTTACAATTTTGGAAGATTTCATAAACAATTCTACAAATATAACTGCTGACGCATAAAATTAGCTTTGGAATATTTTTTTCAAATCTGACGGAAACTGCTTTTACGTGCTTATTGATTAATGAATTTCTTTTCAAATTTTAAAATATAATCATGGAATACTCATTTTAGAAAATATTTGATAACATTTAAATATATCTTCTAAATTTATTTTTATGAAATCAAATATATTTAATAAGAAGTGATATAATGCTGTTATGTTCCAATCTATAAACTAAAGAATCTTATTTTCTCATAATATACAAAAATGTGAAAATATACAACTTTAATAGCAGATCAGATTTTCGGGTTAGTATCAGAAGTTGGTTCAGAAAAAAATTAATAAAAAAAATTGCAAAATCATAATATAAGGAGAATTTCTTTTACTCCGTATAATCTTGAATCAGAATATGAAACTTCAATTGGAGCACTCAAGTTATATAGGTTATAAAAACTATAAATTTATCAACCATAATACAAAATTCTAAAAAAGTAGGAAAATAGAAAAATTTCAAGGAAAAGGCTTTTTGTTTTGGAAATAGGAGATTCAATATACATAAGGAAAAAAGCTCAATATTAGAACTTTTTTCTCTTTATTATTCAATTTCATACTGAATCTTTGATTAAAATCTATTGAAGTACCTTAGGCCACGATAGCATAGTTGCTAGGAGGTTGGATTCGCATCCCTTGGGCTGCGAGCTGGAACACGCCAGCCGAAGACTCCGTGTGCGTGGTGACTGGTGCACGTTTAATCTGCCGTGTTCACAAAATCTATGTTGATTGTAAAATCCTTGGGGATACTGGGTCAAAAGTGATCGTTCTCTGTTCCAGATCTATATCACGTTCTGTGGATAGATGAATGAAAGGCATGAATGAAATCCATTCCATAAAAAGGTTTTGTGACGTGCGTGAGCTAGAAGTCAGACTTCTGCGCTGGGATGTTCAGGGGTCCAAAGTGTCCTCAGAAGCTACTGCACCCCTCCTTCCGTTGTAAAGCGGAACCCGAGAGAACAAAAACAATCGAATTATCTTTCAATCAATGAATGTAAAGTTAAATTTATTGCAAAAAAATCCCCATTAATTTTAGCAATTTATTTTTACTTAAACAAAATTAAATTCTTTATTTCGAAGAACGAGAGTTAATACAATTCGATCTTATTTCTGCTTAATATTTAACAACCCCAAATCCCAATAGCATCTAATTACACAAAATAAAGTATTTATACGGTCCCTCCAAATTATACAAAATTAATACGATTCGGCTTTAAAATGATTGAATGAATCTGAGAATACCCTGCCCAGGAAGAGCTCTAATTTTTATAAAATTGGCATAAATAATTAGCTAGCCATTTAAAAAATCGTTACTTCCAAATGAAAAATATCCGAACAGAAGAGTTCATTATTTAAAACACATTAAGTAAATCTCAATAATGTAAGTACTTTATTTTCGAAAGTCCTTCGGTTCATATAAAGTAGAAATGAAATTAAAGGCAGCATGGAATGATTTGTTGCCATCTGCCGTTTACATTTTTCTTCTCAAGTTTAACTTCAGTAATTTAAGCTGGTATATCCTACCATTTATATTACTTAAGAGGATGAATCTTTCGTATTATGTTTTTCATTTTTTAAAAAAGATCTTTTGAAAAATGTGTTAGGTTTTCAAACAGTTTAGATTTTAACCATTCTTCTTCAAGTTTTTTAGAACCATTCTGACTTTTCCTTTCCCATTTTCTCCATTGCAATATTTTTCTATTATTAAATTTCTAGCTTATATGCGAAAAAAGAATCTGTTTGATATTGCGGAAGTGGACATTCTTGAAAGAAAAGAAATGGGACTATGGCTCTTGCATATAATGTCAGAAATGCTATACAATTAGTTATATATGCTGTTTAAAACTATTGTTGTTGCTTCTTTTGGCCCTTGCCATGGACAAGATGGCTGAAGTAGAAAGCGATTTAAGCATAATCAGTGTCTCTTGTTTTGTAGCAGCGCCAAATAGGGACAAAAGTACAACTTTTGCTACTCACTCATCACATTCGTTTGCACAGCCCCTTTTCACAGTAAAGAGAGCACATTCACACACCTTACAGACAGAACAACCACGTTCGAGCCGGAACGCTCAGACCACAGGGAAGACGCGCTACCCTTACTCCAGGACGCCGGCCTGTTTAAATCTACTTGGGTTAAGTTAGTAAAGTCATAATATTTTGAAAAAGTTCACTCAGTTTTCACCTTTTGAAATATTTGATTTATTATTTTGGCATAAATAAGTGGACAGATTTTTTTTTTCAAATATTAAAATATTTCAAACTAGGGGTCCAGCATACATTTAACGCATCCATTATTTCATAGATGTATATTAAATATTTAAAAACACGAGTCACGAGATAAAATTTCTGAATTATAAAGGTTCATAATATAGCAATCATCGAATTGTTAATGAAATATATAAAAATTAAACAAAATTCTCTAAAAGCATTTAAATTCTTGGAAATGAAAAACAAAAAAAAAAACTTTGAAAAAACGCTTTTAGAGGTTCATGCAACGTTTTAAATTATTTCCTATATGCATTTAATTTCTAGTATTTAGTAATCGGAGTATAGTGGAAGTATTGCTATGGATAGTTTGACGAATTTCCACTTTTCTGAGCTCTGAGTTTCAAAAATGCATTTTTGATATTACGTCTATCTTTCTGTCAGTGAATACGATAACTTAAGATAGACTGCTGAAATTCGGTCTATGAAATTAGCAAGAAAATTCGCTGATTTATGTTAAATTTTTAACATTCCAATATAGGTTTCCAGGGGAAATAACTTTTTCGACACCAGCCAAGTAAAGAGAAAAAAGTGTGGGGCTAAGGACTGAACCTTGTGGGACTCCCTGACTAAGCAGAAATGTTTCTGAGAGGCTATTATTGACTTTTACTTTGATCAGCCTGCGTTGAAAGTAATCTGAAATCCAAGATAAGATCTTCCCTCTGAGACTGAAAGAATCGTGAAGTTTAATAATAAGTTTATGAATCCATACTTTGTCAAAAGCCGTTGAGAGATCCAATAGGGCAGCAACTGTGTGATGAGTAGGTTTAAGATTCTGGGCATCCCTTATGGTCTGCGGACACTTAAAATGTCTTAAATTCTCTGGGCGAAAGAAATCCTTTCCCCTTTGTCCTAAATGTCAACACTTCCAGGCCACTCCCTCTCACATCCTTGAGTGCCTTGACCTCAGTGTAGGGGATATTTATTCATCTCCTTAGACAGTCACCGACCATCTCAGAATCAACGGTTTATTTGATCTGGTCTGACTCCGACAGACCATGATGGAGATAAGAAGAAGAAATTTTTAACAGAATTCTTTCATAGAAAGTCTAGCTGTTCGATTGTAAGTCAATTTAATATCAAAAAAATGCAAAAAAGTCTATGCAAATAGAATTCATAAACAGGTTTAAAATGTATGGAATAAATCAGTAGCAGATTTAGAATTGAAAATGTCTCACAATTGAAGGTCTATTTGTATGTGATTTCTTATGCATGCAGTAAACGCATATTTCATAAATAGAATGACTTTAGTTTTACTAACTTCATGTTTTAAAGCAAAACCAAGACTATTTTGTGACTGACATCGTAATTTTGAGCCACATTCAGATAGCGAGGATGACAACTGAGCTGGTACCCCTTTTCCAAGCTATGCTACTCTAACTTGAGGCCGTTTGAGCCCGACGGATTTAATGTGCACCACACCCGCTTGCATGACGGCTCTTAAGGGAATCGGGTCACGAACTTGAAATCTTATGGTTCCAATGCCGAAACCTTACCACAGGGCTACTGCAGTCAAGCATGGAATGTGTTCAAGGTTCAATATTATTTTCATTAGACACATAGGAATTTATAACTGTTGGAGCCGAAAAAACTGCTATGCAACTTTATGATTGAATTGCACCCGCACTTGAGTTCCTATTTTCAAATAGAGATGATTAAAGAATAGATTTTTTTAATGTAATTTTCATTATCCCTTAACAAAGCACAGACATGCACCATACAAATAACAATTGAGCCATGTCTGTCGTATTTTACCATAACAAGTCAACATTTTAAAGAATTCCTGCGCAATAAACATTGGAAATATGAATTTATTAGATATTCATGCATTCGAATTGGCGAAATTGTTTGTAGAATAAAACTGACATTAATTGTTCAAGTTTAATAGATTGAAACTGACATTTTCGGTGAGTTGAGTTATACTTTTATTATTCGATAACTTTCGAAATGGGAATAGTTAGGGGAGTCCAAGGATCATGACTTTTCATGTGAAATAGAAAGTGGCGAAATCGAACCAGATTCAAACTGGGTGACTGGTTCAGTATTTTTTCCTTAATTTAAATATATAGATTGCCTGTACATTTTTAAATATGTAGATAAGCCTCTGCGAAAATCTTAGTAATGAATGGTAAAAGATGCCATGCTTAGTTTTAAAACTGTTTTTTTTCTTTTCCACATAGGACGATTGATTCTAAAATAAAACTGGGTGGCAATTTTTATCTGCAATTGCAACATGGGTTTAATTAACATTAAAATATAAATTATATTTTAAAAACCGAATAAGACTTATTTTACTAATAAAATAACGTCAGCTTGAATTAATGAAAAAAAAATTTGATATGGTAGCGTTTTAATTACACTAAAAGAGCTTATTCAAGCTTTCATTAAACATGAATAAATTGATATCTAATTTGATAAGCTATGTTCAGTATCATTGCTATGAAATTGAATTCAATTTCTATTCTATTCGAATTTTTTTTCTATTACACTTTATGACGTAAATTAATACAGTTTCAAGTTCTAAAATTTAATAGATATTTTACAAATATTTTAGTAATTACTAATAGAAATTAACAATTTTCTATAAAAATATTTAAGTATATATACAAGTTAGAAAAATTTTAGTTTTAGATTTCAATGCTCATTTTCCCTTTTGTCCTCTTTAACAGTGCACATAACAGGAGATTCTATTTAAAGTTGCGCATGTGCAAAATCCCTTTACACATGAGCATTTAGGTAAAACGACATTTACGACTTATGATAATTATTGAAAAGTACCTAAGTGCTAATCGCTTTCCTCCATGTTCTTTTTAAGTTAAACAATACTTTTGAAGCGTATTGTTGTACAGTAGATATTTTGCAATATTCGTTTTATAAATCTAACCTTCAGATATCTAAAGGGTAAATTTATTTCACGATGGCATTTTATGCTGTTAATATGTGGTTATACACTTGCACCAGGAATCTAGAGACTAAGTTCTGATAGTTGAATTTATCAAAAATATTTGGAATTTTCCATCTTAAATATTGAAATATAAAAAAATTTGGTGAAGATTTCGATACAATATAAAAGTTGGCAACGAAGAGTAGATCACCTTCATGCTAAAATTTGCCAAATTCGCTACTCAGAGAAGCAAGTTGAAGTTTTATTGCAAAATTCTAATAATCTACAATATATAAATCGAAGAATAGCATACAAAACAAGTTAGATAAAAATACGATTATAAATCAAATTCCAATACATATATATTTAATAAAGGAATTTAATAAAGTAATAAAAAAGTGTTAACTTATTTATAGATAAATATTAATTTAGAAAATGATGAATAATAGCGCAATGAACTTTCACCTTAAACTGTACAATTCACATACAACAAGAAAAAATTTAAAAATATTTTTCAAAAACACAAAGAAATCTAAGACTTACACCTCGGACAGCAAGTTTGGGGGCAAACTTGTACGTTCAAAAACATACGAAAGAGAAATGAGGAAACTCGCGAAAGGTCCGCAATAGATGGACGTGTAACACGAGAAAACTCGTGACTGGTCCTTAATGTGTTAAGTCAAGAGTCAAAAATTGACTCGTTTACGATAGCGATGTACAAAAAGAAAGATAAAATAGTACAAAATTATAAGCCTTGAATTCGAAATTTTTAAATTTAATCAATTTCAAGACTGAGAGAAAAATTCCAATTTTCCAAATTTCGCTGCCCTTTTAGAGAATGAACAATTCAGCTAATTTCTCGTATACGTGTCATCATTAGAACACCGAAATGAATCAACATTTCCAATCTGTCATGCTTATATTCGATCAATAACCTAGCAAATAATTTCTAATGATATTTAGATTAACGAGACTTTTGCGTCAAGATTGATTTATATTTAAGCTGAATTCACTATTGATTTAGATTTAAGCTGAAACTAAAAAAATATTGTAAGTAAAGGATAGAAATTGGTATTATATCAAATTGACGATATAGATGTACTTGCCATCTTAAATTCAGACTCTAATATATTAGCAATGTAGTTTCTAAAAAATATTTAGCTATCAAAACAAAATATCTGAAAAAAGATCAGAATGTTAAACAAAATTGAATTAGAAATAGATGCATTTTGTTTGCATGTTTGATATACAAAAACAGATGGCTTATAAGAATGTTACAATATCAGAAATTAAAAAATCCATTTGAATTAAAAATTCCTAACAGGTATCAAGTATATTGGATTTTGCAATTTTATCTAAAGTGCTGAACAAGAATTCATTCAAAGCCTTTAACATAAATTGTCTCTTTAGTTAATGAATTTAATGATTTGAATACATTTAAATAAATTACAGCATAATAACAGAAATTAAAATCCGCTTTATAATTGTAATACAATTCATAACTAATGATTAAATATTGTATATAATATTAAAAAATGTTTTTCCAAATTTAATACCCAAAAGTTATGAATGATCAGCTTTCAAGAGGTTTCATTTTCATTAACGAAAAAGAAAATTAAGAAGCAATCTCGATATTATTGAAACAAATTTCTTTTTCTCAAAATGCTATATTCTATTCACAAAAATCAGTTTTCCGAATAAAGAACCTTCCAAATTTATCTGCTTTCGATCAGAAAGGAATATAGGATGCCAATTAGAGTTTAAGTGGGATTTTCCTTCTTTCGAAAATATAGACAGTGAAATTTCTATTAAAACAATGTTAAAAAGAACAAGAGAAAAATTGAAAGTTACCAAATTCTACTACATTTCTAAAGCATGGCCATCTTTCTAATCTGGCATAATTACACTCCAATCAATAAACTAATTAATTCTGATATTTTTTATTGAAATTAAAGGATTATAGGTAAAGGATCTAAATAATTCATTTTATGTATTTCTACTTTACATTTGAATCAATTCAATATTCTTCCGACTTAGATGTATGCAACGATTAAAACTAACAAACTCGTAATATGAATACATTTCCCTGAGACGACTAGCATCGAATTATTATTCTGTCAAAAGGTGTAAAAGTCAGAAAATACAAATTTGAATTAAAAATAGATAAAATTTTATTGATTGATATACGATAATGTCATTTACAAAATTATTACAACATAAGTACAAAATGAATGCATGGAGAATCCATTAGAGATATCAAAATAGCAAAAGGTGTATTACACAAATTAAACTGGTTTAAGAAGAATTCATTTTCATGAGTAAGACATTCGTTTAACATTAAATTATCACACTTGAGGTGGAATTTTATACGCTGAAATAATTACTTGAACTAGTTAAACACATTTATAAAAGTTAATGCATTTGACAGATTTTCATTTCAAAATGCATTAAAAAAAAAAGGTTTATTTCAACGTAACATAGAATGTGAAAAATTACAAGAATTAAATTAAAATTAATTTAATTTTTAATTGACTTTAATAATTTAAGAACTATTAAATTAAAAGAATTAGAAAATGTATTACTATTAAAAAGCTGCAATTAGAAGAAAAAACGAATTGCCCTACATTTAGATTTAACATTCATCGCATCCATTCACTTTTTTCCAACAAACTATACATATTCGAGTAGAATTTTATAAATTTTATTTTATTATAACCATTAGAGAACTGTATTTTCTCTAAAAGCATACTGATCACCGCGGTGATCAATCACGACGATCAAATGCTTTCTGAGAATCAAAAGGATATTTTGATTAACTGGCCGGCCGAGCCAATCAAAATATGCTTTATCCACGAATGTAAACTTAATATAAAATTAAAAGTTGAAGCAGCAGCAAGATATTTAGAATTTTAAAATATTAATCTTATTGTAACGATTATTATTTATTTTAAATTTAATGCAAGTAAATTTTAATTTAAAAACAATTGCAAATGGATGCAACGAATACGTTTAATATATTTGCAGACTACAGTAAAAAACTGAAGTGTTAAAGTGATTTAAATTATTAACTATTGACATTATGCTAAATTTTTCAGAGAAACAATTAATGCGGTGTATTATCAAATTCATATAGCCAGGTAAGGAAAAAATTGAAAGTTTATATTTAAAATTCTCATAATAGTTTTTAAAGTATCAAATTCAAATATTGTCATAAAACATCTCTTCAAAAATGTGTTATATGCGTACATACACGACTTACGATTGATAAATTATTGAAAATCTTATCAAAACTTCAAACAATTCAAGAAAACATACATAAAATGCTAACATGACATTTTGATTTATCCTCTATACACAATAGACATTAATGACCAGAGTCACTGTTCGTATATTTTAAATTAACCGAACATGCATATGAGATTACTACATCAAATTTCATAACTTTCGATTTTACTTTGAGACCATTTTATTTCGATACCTTGCAAAAAATATCTGAAATTAACCATAAAATATACATATGATATTAAGCATAAAATAATTTTGCACATTTAAAATAATATTTGAAAGAATTATAAGGACTTATAAGGATTATGAATTATAAAATTCCTTAATATACTAGAATCGTATACATACAGTCATAAAAACACATTGAATTATTTGATAACTCATTTTATAATCAGATTTCTAGAAATGCACAAGATCATGAAATTATTTTCACAAATATTGACATTCAGTACAAAATACCAAAAGACTAATTTTGAATATATAGTTAAAAGGAGAAACGGATCAGTTCACAAAAATTTATATTAAAATTTACTATGGTAATATCAGTGATTGAAAATTATCTTATGTTATCATCTAATGTCGAAAATCTTCATTTTCAAATCAAAATGATAAAATAATGCACTATGCAAATGAAATTATCTGTTTCCTTAATAATGATTTTCATAACAATAACAGATACCATACAGAAATTTTAAAGTGAATCTTATCATAAAGGTAAATCTACATTCGACCTTGTTGGAAATGCGGTTTTGATTACTAGCAAAATTAAACACTACCAAGTTTTGCGCCATCCGTCTAAAAAAACAATTTCTCCAATTTAGATTTGTTTTTACTTATGTACCAAAAATTTAAAAAAAAGTATTACATTTGAAGGAAATGAAGACTTTAAGACCAATATCCTATAGTTGGTATGATATTAAAATGTTCAGACAATTTCATGAAATATTGATTAAATATCCAAACGCTTCTTTTGAACCCTAGATATTTTGCACACTTAAAGCTTTGCAATGTTCGAAAAAAATTCAAAAGATATATAAATATTCAGTATCTTACTCTTAGAATAGAATAAAACGTCGTCACAAAAAAATGTACCGATATCCTCAAAATAATAGTACTACATACATAATCACGTTTCCACTTTTCAGACCATTTATGTGTTCTTTAATTTTTGACACCAATATAAATTTAGGCGAAGCCAAAATGAATGTTACTAACTCGACTGCATAAATTAGATGCCATTCATGGTTCCATTGAAATTGCATGGTGGATAGTTTCCAATGGTATCTTGTGCCATGACCACCTGGGTTAACACATGTAGACATCTGAAAAGATTATATCAAACTATCAAGAATTTTATTAAATGGCAATATGAAAAGTGAATTTAGGTTTTTAAATCTACTCTAATAATTCAATAATCTAAAGGAAAAATGTTTCTTTAAATTATATCAATAGTATTAAGCGGAAAATATATCTAGAATTGCGTTTGCAATATGAAAGTGTAAATTACCATTTTAAATACAATCTTAAAATAAACTCTGGATTAAAAAATACTCAATTAAGATATATGCATGTTTTTATTATCTATGAAAGTCTGAAACGGCAATTAATGCTCTAATAACGCCCGATACTCATTTCGATTTTAGAATATGGTCAATTTTGCCAGGCCCTTCGAACTTGCACAGAACCACTGTTCTACCCGTATCCGTACGGGCATCTATTTATCGAATGTTGATGGTTGCAAGTAAAAACCATTCATAACGATTATAATTTCTTCTTAAAATTACTTCTAATACATAGATAAGTCAAGTATTTAATGGGTTTCTATTTGAATCAAAATAAAATATTCCAAAAATAGGAGTAATCTTATTCGATTACTAAAAAAGTGGTTAAAGTGCCCAAAATGAGCGCATCCTCGCATATTAAAAAAATAAAGGGGTCAATGTTGTGAAATGAGAATTTCCTAGAGGTTGCAAACGAATTTCCTAGAATGCCCCTTTATATGCTTGAAAATCAAGTTAGTTTACCTTGCTAACTATTATATGCTGGTAACTGCGGTTACTGAACTGAATATTTTAAATATCAAGTGAAATACGTTTGGTTTGGTCCCAAAAATAACTTTAGCTGTGCAATGACAAAATTATGCGGAAACACTTTACTTATCTCCCATAGGTACACGACAACAAAGTCTGACCATACATTTCCTTATAAACAAGAAATGCATAGCAATACTTGGGCAATGAATGCTTTTACAGCTATTTACAGAAACTAATTTGCCAGTTTAACAGCAATGATAATGCTGTTCTTATGTTCAGAGGCAGCTAAAACTTCTAATGTTATGTTTCCGAAATGCTAATGCTTCCAAGAAACTATTCTTTGTGCCTTTGTATTACTTCCTGGAGAATTGAAATAAAACAGTTTACAAATATGATGCTAATCTGATAATTTTATTATGATGATTAAAGAACTTACCATGCGAATTTGACACTTCAAATTATTTTAAGAAAATTGTCGAGTATTGATGGCTTATGTATGTAACCGAGAAAGCCGTATTACTGGTGGTGACAGCACATTTTCATCCAAGAAAGAAAACATCCATGGTGATAAAGTTGTCTGACCTATAGATACCTAATAAAACAAGAACAATTTTTATAGGTCTAAATATTTCATAATAAAAAGTGACTGGATACAATTTTCAATTTAAGTTGACAGTTATAATTCGCGCAACTTACCGATATCACTTCGGTTCTATTTTTTCTGCCAATCTAGACATTTTCCATATTTAGAATTTGCGGAAGCTGCCGAAATAGTATTCACTGCACAGATAACGAGTGGTATTAGGCCGTTATTTAATTAGATGGTGTTATGTTCTTTGTTGAATGATCTAATATCAACAGCAGGAGATTCTACCACTTTAGATTCATAAGACGCTTCATCATGAGTCAACACGAATAATTCCATCGGATTACTTTCGGGTGTAAGTCGAGTATTTTGAATTGATATTATCTACAAAGTTCATTCTATTATTCATGTAAAAGCTGAAATTCTCATTCGTTTTTCTAACCACTTCAAAACAGTACCATAAATAATGGTCATGGTTTTCCCAGTACCTTAGACTAATAGAAATCAACGTAATTCAGACTGGTAGCTTAAAAGTCACTTTCCTAGAATATGCATCGATTAAGAACATTTAATTTTCAATCCACTGTGCAAGTATTCTTTAAATTACGGTAACCTTTTGTACAAAGTTTACACATCATGCTTAGTCTAATATTTCAGACTTTATAAATCTAATAAATATTAGGTTTGTTAGCCAGATTCCATAAGATCGAGATTCAAATATGTTCTAAGATCCAGTGTGCTCCACTTCCTTTAAAATCTTTCAACATCTGAAAAGAAATTTGATATGAAAAGCATCATGAATACTGCAAAATTCAAGAATCTATGAACTTTACCTTTACAATTTTTTTTCATATATTTAAAAGAGCAAAGTTTGATAAAAAAATTTCTTGCATCTTCAATGACAGAAATTAAAGGTTTCCCGTTTTAATCAGGAAATCTTGAAACCCACATCGATTCCTTTTTCCCCTTTAGCTATTTCCAATATTTGAAATAAATTTGTTCAAAAATTCATCTAAATATTTTATTTAAGAAATGCTCCCAATTTTTTCCCGAAAGCTGTAAGCGTATATTAGGATAAAATCATCTAGTTGGTGCATCAAGTTGGTTAATTGCCCGTTGCTGATTATACTTATTGCATTAAATTTATTCTCTAAACGCTAGAATATACTTCAAAATGACCCGCAAAATACTTAGGTGGTAAATTATGAAGTTTCGTTTACGGAACAGTCAATTTTTAATTTGGATAGTTGCTTATCAAATTTTAAGGAATGCCAAATTTGGATGCTTGAAAAATTACTTTGAAGATCTTACCAAAAACGATTTTTATTAACTTATAAAGGAAAAACATTAATTTTTTTAAAATAGTAATATATTCATTTGTTCTAGAAATTCAATTTCCTTCAGTACATTGATATAAAACAATTACCTCGCATTTTTTAAAAATCTTGTTACAGGTGACCGTTGGAATAAATGACTCGGTAGTTCTTGAATCTTGGCTACCCAATTGATGACATGCAATGCATAAAATGTCAGTATTACTTGTAGTGAGATAACAAAATTTTAAGATTACAAATATTTAATTAAATGTTACCAGGAAATTATGTTTCACTTTCCTCTGCAACTTCCAAAAATTTTATTTTGGAAACAAATCCAGTAGAATTAGTTTCCACACGTCATGTCGTTTCGTTTTATTAATATAATTTGCAAACTTACTGTGTCCTTCAATTTCTTGTACTAGTATGTCATCTTAAGAGAATATTCCTCGCAACCAGCAATGGTGGAGATGGAACTGACGAAATAGCAATGGTTATTGACGTTGTGCCTATGTCAAACAAAACTTCATTGATCCAGATAAGTAGTCCACCCTATGAAAAACTAATGAAATAATAAAGCACATTTTATAGCTCTAATTACCACTGGTAAATTGCATCCAGCCTTAATTTCGATATGACAATTATACATAGCATAACTTACCGATATTACCTCTGTACGGAAAGAAGAGAACGTCTCCCCTGGCCATCAAAATGGTTTCCCATCAAAATAATTTTTACCAAGAGCTAAGAAAGCAGGCATTCCACATATAAGGAAAGACGTTTCATTGCTCCAAAAACGTCTGGAGAGTCTACAGAGAGCTCAGATAACTGCAGGATTTGTTTCGTTGATATTTGAGGTTGCATTTCTTTTAAATGAGTGAAAAATTCGATTAATCCAGCAAACTTCCTGGTATTAATGAGAGTCAAAGGTTACTTTAACCCCAGAAACTTGTCAAATTAACTATTCATTAAGCATATTTTCAGAAGAGGCAAGAAAATTATCACTATGGCTCTTCCCTATATCATTCAACCATACTAAGTCAAATCCACATAATTATGGCACTTTCGTCACTTGAAAGCCACTTTTGCAGAATAACCAGATATTATTAATTCTTCTGTATTCAATTAAAAACACCAGACGCTCAGATTTCAGTGCGTATTAGAAGCTTTCCTGAAGTTTAAAAATACACATGCAGCTAGAATTTAATTTTAAATTTTGGAAAACTATGAATAACATCTATTATCTCGGGCTTACATTTTTTAAATAAAAGTTCTCTCGAATGGAACCTCATTTGCCTTAAAGCTATACCGACTGTTTAAGCCTTATGAAAAATGATAAGCTATTTTTTATGCACTGAATGATAGAAATGCAATACGAAATTTGCCTAATTTCAAAATGATCGAAATAGCTGCATTTAATGACAATATCACCAATGTTTAATTCGATTCCATATTTCAACTTTTTCCTATCCCTGATCTACCTGATTGCTTCCCTTCATTCATTTCAAAAGGGTAACTAGAATTCTTCTGTATTCAATACACGAGATTATTCAAACTTCTGTTTTCAAATTTTGATACGGAAGGAAATGATTGATAATTTCTGGACCTGTGATTGTTCAAATAGACTCTGCAACTTTAATCAGAAGAAATACTTTTTTGCATCTAGTAAATATCTAGTCACTTTAATATTAGTTGATACGCGAGCACAAATTTAATGAAGTTTCCCCACAAGGCGAGTTGTGGTAATGTCATCTAGGGATATGAACTCATTATATAGAAAGAAAAGAACGGCATGTTTAATATTACTGTTCATATTAGAAGTTGAGGATATTAGTTTGAAGATTGAGGGAGGAGGATTAAAAAATAAATTCTTAATTTAAGATTACATATAAGAATCACTTCTCTTCAAAGACGGCAAGAACAACCGAACTGAAATTTAAAAATAAAAGCTTTTAAACAAGATGTATAAATCCTTAAATAAACCATTTAATTTCCAATACATGAACAATTGATACTCGACGAATAAGTGAATGTAATAGGAGAAAATATCTAAATTTCATATATTGACCATTTCAATGAATTGCATTTTAATAAGCCAATAGATCGATAGTTATAGTTTTTATATCGAACTCACTCCAAGAGGAAATGCAGCTTATCAAAAACAACGGAAATCAAATGTCTAATGTCACCGTAATAAGAATTTTTATCTATTCTGCTCATCAGTATGTTATTCAAGTGCTATTTGTCGGTCCTTATACCACGAATATTTTCTATTATTCATTAAAATCATAATGCATTTTAGTTATCGATTTAAGCATATTCCTAATTATTAGAGATTCTCCGAAATATAACAAAATGATAACATCAGAGCACTTTCTGTTATTCCACAATCCTATTTGAGCTTATTCCTATCTGAAGTGGAAACTCCAAAATAGAGGCGATTATTCTGTTAA
This sequence comes from Argiope argentata, assembly GCA_026289955.1. NCBI lineage: Eukaryota > Metazoa > Arthropoda > Arachnida > Araneae > Araneidae > Argiope > Argiope argentata. The sequence goes on from JAOUZG010050968.1 coordinate 18,590,527, forward strand.
GTATAAATATATAGCTTTCAAGTTTAGGCGATTCAAACGTAAAAGGATTTTTAAAATCAAGAAATACATAGTTTAATGTTAAATCTATTTCGGAGACGCCTAATCATTCTGTTAAGCAATATTCCCTGTTTTCCTACTTTAAAGCAATGTTTCTAGCTCATCGTCACTTATATCCTCACTTTCTATTGAAATAATGGTCGTCCACGTAAAATTAACGAGTTGAGAATTATTAGAATGAGTAATTCCTTGTTTTTCACATAAATGGGCTTACATTTTCCTATCCCATAGCTTGTACACACATCCATTGTACACGCCTCCAACGTCAAACCCGCAGCTCTCTCTCACACATCCATTTCCAATGCCTCCAACATCTAACCCACAGCAAATTTACACACACACAAACATTACCCATGCCTCCTCCTCAAACCCACAGCTCACACATCCATTGCCCACGCCTCCATTGCCAATCTCAAAACTACCACTCGCACATACAGGCATTACCCATGCATCCAACCCACAGCTCACACACATGACCCACTCCTCCAACCTCAAACACACTGCGCTCTCACACAGCCATAACCCATTCCTCCAACGCCAACCTCAACTCGCACAC